>JARQOC010000007.1:40945491-41066428 GCA_033576535.1 Allobates femoralis
GCCGGGGGCCCCCCCTGAGGTAAATGGGAATACAGCTTTGGTATTTACAGCTCCCCACAGGTGGAGTTTTACCTCGGGGGGAGTGGAGCGGATGAGGGGAGTATTTATTTCCTCACCCCCGGTGATGATGCTGTAGCCCCCCGGGCCCCCCGAATGAAAGGAGAGCAGACACCCCCTTAGCTCAAACGGTTTTTTAAATTGCAAAAGAGGGGAAACAGCTACACGGAAACATTCGGGGGTTAAAAGGGTATTGTAACCGCGGATGGGGGAAAGGTTTCCCCCAGAAACTGACAGTGTTCCCCCTCAATATGGCGCTCTGGCCCTTGTTACTCTCTTGCCCCCTGTCTTTTAATTCCCCCTCTTGAAAAAAGGGTCTCTAGTCCTTGGGATTTTGTTACTTAAAAGTCTCCCCCACTTGGTGTGTCGGGCCCCCAGTGCGGGACTGATTTTGGGCTGCTTTAGGGGTGCTTTGGCTCCCTATGTGTGTCAGGCCCTCAGCTCACCAGTCTGTAATTAGGGTTGAACCTCGCATCTAGCTACCTCGGCTCCAGTGTGCCGGTGTCTACCTGGGTCCCCAGCTGGCTCCAACCAGTCCTGGGTAAACCCCTTCTGAGTCTGGGCCGCCTCTCCTAATGCAGCTACAGGGTCCTCTGCGTCTGCCTTCCTTGCTCTCCTCACACCAACTGTCTGACTGTGCTGTCACTCCCCGTCTCCTGCTCTCTAGGCTCCACCCCTTGGGACCTACTGAATATCAGTCCCCTGTATTAAAGTGGTGTGTGTATGTGTGTTGGGGTGCAGACTCTGAAGATTCACCACGTCCACGTTTACTGAGGCACAACACTTAATTGGGGTGCAGTACTTCCCTGTGGTGCCTTGCCATAGGGGCTTCACAATTGGACCAGCAATCATGAGGAAACTATTCAGATAGTGATAATCTCTTACTGATTAAACACCAAAGTTATTGAAACAGAAATAAAGCCTAGTAAGTGATATGTTTAATATGGGCCCAGCGCTAACAAAAACCCTTTACCAATGGCTATCAAATAAACAGACCAAGATTATGTTGATTAACCGTTACTCCGAATGTTTATTTAATTCATATATTTCCATATAAAATAAAAATTTATATAAAAGTCCCTTTAATAAAAATCACTTTAATAAAAAATTTTCTAAAAATTTTAAACCATAGGTTTGGATGCTAGTTGATTACATATCACGCAATTGATTTATTTCTTGTGATTGGATATTTAGAAAGTGCCCGTTCTTTGATGGCCTTGTGTCTCCTTTGGGACGTCTGTGGAGTCCTACAAATATACAGTTTATTAGTGTCTATATATAATCCTATGGGTGTCAGCTCTCCTCTATATAAACATATTATGGCCTTTTTACCTTTTAGGTGTCATTAATTCTTTTAATGATTGCTTGATTTGGGTTGGGATTCTTCTTTCTTCTCCCTGCTAAGGATATATACTATATCAATTCCTTCTCCACTCTTAATATCTACTCAAATTTTACATTGAGAAAGACGGCTACTTGTATCATCAAGAGTCTCTCTTCTTGGTCTCAGGCTTCCCTTTTCATATCATTGAGACATTTCTAGGTGGGATAATGCACGGTAGTCCCCCCAAGGCTTACTAGCAGCTTCAATGATCATTACAATTGACTGTGACTAATCTAAGCGAGAAGATAAAGTCTCCCCTTAAACTGACTAGCTCCAGTGTATATACAATATTTTATTAAAGCCTAGTAAGTGATACAATCTTGTAATTAAGATCTCTGTCCCTATCTCATGCTGCTCTCAGACAACATAGAAAAACTTGCTGACAGATTCCTTTTAATGCAGTTAGTTAAAATATAGAGGACCAACTCACTTAAATTATGGAGTATAAAAACTACGGTATATACTTCCTATAAAAACAACCCTGGAGTCAGGCCAAATCATAATCAAAGTGCTCTTTATTAAAAATCACTGCATAAATACTGCAATAAAAGTAATGCCAAGGCGGCACACGAGACAGGTGACCACATGAAAAATTACATACAAGTATGGTAGTTAGATACAATGCTTCACATAACAAGCAATAGCCAGTAATTGCCCCAGAACCTGGGTACACATCATACACATACGCAAAAAGTAAACCGGTAATCAGATCATGGGTCAAAAAGTGTGTTACCTGTCCGTGGCCACTGCCCCCTTACACGTTTTGCTAAGGCTTCTTCCGAGGGGGGTGACAAGAGGAGTTAAAAAAAACAAAAATATACCTGTAATAGGTGATGCAGATTGTCTAACCAATCTCCTTTTAACAGTCTGTGCAAACTGACTCCTTTAATCAAGTACAGGCATTGTGGTGCGGCCAAACATCTAATTGCACCTTCCTACCTGCTTACTTACCCAATCTCTTGCCCTTTAATTGACAGAGATAGATGGAAATAGTTGGGAAGGAGCACTTATACAGTATGCTTAGCGACATCATGATGTCTTCAATTCTCCAGTATGCTCTACCCCAAGAAATCAGGACTATCCACAACTTACACAGCTTCAGATACTCCCTAAAAACACATCTTTTTAAGGCGGCCTATCATGCTCTCTAATAGAAGTCCTTTATACTGTACATAGCCCATTCACTATCTCTCTGGACATAACTCTTCTTCAAACTCCACCAAACCCAAAAGCCCTACACCGATTGCCTGATGACCATTCATGTAACTTTATTTCTATCCCCCATTTCCTCAAGATGGCTGGACCATCATTGTAATAAGTCCCTGTACTTTGTGCAACCTACATTTCTCTGTAGATTGTATGCTCTTTTGAGCAGGGCCACCTTATTTTTGCTTTAGTTATTGTATTGTATTTTTTACATTGTTTCCCTGATTTAATTATTCTATTTTTTATAATTGTTACTTATGACTGTTTGTATATAAACCACTGAATTGTAAAGCGCTGCGGAATATATATACAAATATTATTATTTTTATTATTATGATGATGTACTGAGCGCCTGTACTTGATTTGCTCATTCTGTGCTGACAGACTACTTTTAACATGCAACATCATAATATGACCCTAAAACAGATTATCATTGTCAGCTGAATTTCAGGCAGTGGTTTCAATGCTATCACCACACAGGAAATGTAAAATGTTTTATGCGATGGTCTAAACACCAGTGTGGAAAAGGGTTAAACTATGTGGTGACTAGTGATGAGCCACCACCTCAATGTTCGAATTCGGTTCGATTCGTCGAATTAGTGATTTGTTCGTCGAATGTTCTTCGAACACCGCAAACTGCATTGAAACCAATGGTAGGCTACAGCAAACACATAGAAAACACCTTCAAAGATCTCCAAAAGCTGCCAAATTACTCAGAATAGACAACAAACACCAAAAAAAGTGACAACAATCCAAACACAGTACAAATAGTCAGAAGCAAAGTGGCATTAGTTTTCTACATTAAGTATGAGTAAAAGGAGGATGAGACACAGGTATGGGCATGCCACACCCTTCTTAAATCATGTAAAATATAGCAAGGGGACTCCAACAAGAATCCTCATTCTTTTCAAAGGGTCACACCTACAGCAAAATGGCATCAACTGTCCCAGACCCAAAATTGCTGAATGGCCCAGCTGGCACAGGGTCTGGAACAGGACCTGGCCTAGCATTTCAAGGTTAAACCTTGCTCAGCAACTATAAGTTTTGTGAAGTATTACAGTAAAAACTAGAGAGGTAGGTCAGTGACCTGAATAGGCCTAGTTGGCCGGATCCCCTCGAAGCTCATGCAAGTGCTCCCGTCAATGTTATGCCCGGCCACACACAGGTGGGACAACCATCAGTTTCGTGGAATATTGCAGGAAATAATAGGGAGGTCAGAGACCTGTTTGTGCCTAGTAGGCTGAATAAACTCAAAGCTCGTAGAAGCGCTCCCATCAAAGTTATGCCCCGCCACACACAGGTGGGACCACTATCAGTTTCGTGGATTAATACCGAAAATAACAGAGAGGTAGGTCAGAGACCTGTTTAGGCCTAGTAGGCTGGATGAACTCAAAGCTCATGCAAGCGCTCCCATCAATGATATGTGGAGCCCACTGTGACGGGGTACTCGGTACCGGACCGGGGTATTACGGGGAATCACGGTGGTCTTGGTCCGGACCGTGTCCCGGGCCCACAAGTGTTGGGTTTGGGGGTTATTTACAGGGAATATAGTCGTGACGCCATCCGTGGTATGTGGTCAGGGTGACCACCGCTGCTGCAGAACCCCCGGGGATGATGTTTGGCAGCCGGTGATGTAACGGCTCTCCACGGGCAGAGCCTGGTTCCCCGGGGCAGTGATGATGATAGTCTATAGATGATGCAGGGTAGGGGTAGTGGTAGAGATGATAAAAGTTTATGAGGGAGAGTAGGGCTCGAGCGCAAGGATTACACAGACTCATGGTTTTGTAGTTTTCCAAGTGTTTAATGCAAATGGTATCCAGTAGAAATTGTCCACGGAGTCTGTACCGGGGCCGAGTTGCTCCCACCCTGGCCGGGTCCTTGGCTTCCTACTCCTGCGCTGTGTGTGTGGCCCTGCTGCCGCTTTAGCTTGGCTGCCGGCCATGTCTCTCCTCACTGGTACCAAACTTACTAGGCAACTTGAGTCTTATCTTTGTGTTTCTGACCCCACCGTGTTGCTTCGCTGTGGTACAGTGAAGATATATAATCTTCACTTATCCGGTGTTTTCTGTGCTGCTTGTGTCAGGCACAATTGCGGATCCGGTATCTGGTCTTTGCGCTTCTCCGGGGTGAGTTTAGGGTAACTCCTTGTCCCGGGTGTGTTCCTCTGCTTCTCCTATTCCTCAGTCCCTGGCTGGCCTGGAACTGGACAGTGGACCGTGGGGTGAGCCTAACGCAGCCCTTTTACACCCAGGTCCTTTCCCTCAGTCCTCTCAGAAACTGAATTAACTGCCACTTCCTCTCCACCCAGAATATATATGGAAGCAACTTTAGCTCCCCCTTCTGGCCTGGAGGCGCTAGTGTAGTGTTGTGGGTTGTGTGGGGAATTAACCCTTGGTGATGTTACTGTGGCACATTAACACCTGAAGTGCCACAGATATACCCCGCCACACACAGGTGGGACCACTATCAGTTTCGTGGATTACTACAAGAAATAAGAGAGGTAGGTAAGTGACCTGTTTGAGTTTATTGGGCCAGATGAATTCAAATCTCGTGCAAGCTTTCCCATCAAAGTTATGCCCCGCAACACACAGGTGGGACTACTGTCAGTTTCGTGGATTACTACAGGAAATAAGAGAGGTAGGTAAGTGACTTGATTAGGCCTAGTGGACAGGGGAGATTGACCAAACAATGCTTTTAAGCACCCAAAAATGGTGGATGTGAATACAGCTAATTTGTTCATCACTGGTTCGATGGACAAAAAGTTTGAATATTCAGAAACAGGGGCAGGAGAGTCAAGGATAGGTATTGAGCTCAGAAGGCCCTACTCAAGTCAAGCAACAAACAGCAAGGAGACCCCAACAACAGTCTCCATTTTTTTTTTTATAAAATTAGGAACAGCCACCACTTAAGTGACATCAATTGCCCCAGAGTAGAAATATGGAAATGTAGAGTTTAATGCAGCACATTGTAAAGTACACAACCTAGTCTCCCTAGGCTGACACAGTGGTGGCAAAGTCCTTGCGGATCCATGACTTGTTCATTTTGATAAACATTAGTCTGTTTACAATGTCATTGGACAGACGCGTGTTCTTATCCATTACCACACTACCAGCAGCGCTGAAGACACGTTCAGAGAGAACGCAGGCTGCGGGGCACGACATGAGTGGCAAGCTCAGGCCATATTTCCAGTTCGGAAGCCCAAAATTAACAGGGGTCTAGTTGCCCAGTCATGGCATCGATATTGAGCTGTAGATACTCCTGTACCATCCTCTCTATGCGTTCACTATGTGTCAGATTTGTTCTCTCTTCTAGCGTTGCAAAGGATGGTTTAAAAAATTGGTGAATCGATTCCACAAAATTGCTGTTACTAGATAGAATGTTACTGTTAACGTTTGAGTGATGATGACGACTCGACGTTCCCAGGGTTGGAAAGTTAGAACTGCGATATTCACTATGTGCTCCACTGGTGTTTTGGGGAAAAACAGATCTAAGATTAAGTAAAAGTTTCTGTTGATACTCCTGCATGCGTGAATCCCTTTCAAGGGCAGGAATCATTTGGCCAAATTTACTCTTGTACCGGAGTTCTAAGAGTGTGGCAACCCAGTAGTCGGCATTACTTCAGATTCTAACAATCCGATGATCATGCTGCAGGTAGTGTAGCAAAGGTGCTCATGTTTCTTGCGCATCCAGGAGGACTAAGTCCTTGTTGTGTTGGTGGTGACTCACCCAGGCCAGGGGACTCAGATCTCCGGCGCGGTCTGGAGGTCACGGGTGGCGGTGCCTGAGGCTGTGGCCCTGGTGTTCAATGAAAAATGGGAAAAGAAAAATAAAAGAATAAAGTTTTTGTTCGTGACGCCACCTGTAGGTTCAGGTGATGGCACCGGCGCTGCTTGGACCTCCGGGGTGATGGGCGGCAGCAAGATGGAGTGACTCCCTACAGGAGGAGCGGGATCCCCGGGGTGTTGGAAGTAGTAATAAAATGGTGGAGTACAGCAGCGCAGTCACTGTGGAGCAAGGCAGGTAAAGAACAGTTCAAGGAAGAAGACATTTACACGTTGCTCACTCCGAACGGGTATTTACTCCGATATTCTGTAGCATACAAAGTAATGCAGTTCTTGTTGCAGAGTAGTGGACCGGGTGGTTCTGGTAATGAGTAGTGTCCCTCTGAAGCTCCTCTGGCGTTCCTTCTCTATCACATTCTGTCCCTTGCTCTGCTGCCGTGTTATACCCGTGTGGTAGCACTGAAGGCACTCGTTTGGGTTTCTGCCGTCGTCACTCCGCGGTCCCTGGCCCTCAATTGTGGGTGCTCCGGGTGTAGACTATGATGATCTTGGGGCTGGTGGGTCGTGCTCCTGTAAAGCCATCAACCACTCAGTGTTTGTGGTTCAGGGATGTAGCCGGCTGGACCACTTCGGAGACGGTACTCCGGGTTTGGACTGGACAAGGATATTCAGTTACCCGTTCTACTCTTGGCCCCTTTCTCTTCTGGGTCACTAGGTTGGGGTTCCCTCCCAGTTAGCTTTCTCTCGGTCTTTCTGTAACTTCTCCAACTCTGCTTCATCTGCTGCGCAGCTCTGTGCAGCTTCCTTCTTACTGTTCTCTCTCAACCTCTGTTCTCCGCTCGATTTGACTTCTCAGCCCTCACTTTCTGATCTAACTCCTTGCTGCTTTTCCCCACTGCTTTATAACCTAGCCTCTCCTCCCACCAGGATTTAACACTAAGGGTACCTTTACACACGGCTACATTTGTAGCTTGTCACCAGGTAACTTACTGGTTGCAGTGAAATCATGGACACATGATTCCATTTGTACACAGCAACAAGATAGAACCATGTATCCATGATTTCACTGCAACCAGTAAGTTACGTGGTGACAAGCTACAAATGTAGCCGTGTGTAAAGGTACCCTAAGTGTTGCATGTGGTGCTGGAGCCTCAGGATTATCCTACTCATTACTAAAACAAAGAATACGACACCTTCGGTCAGGGGTGTAGTACCCTTTTGTGGCGCACTCTTAGTGGGGAGTGTGATGTATAAGCAGTATTGGTAGGGAATATTGCCATATTCCCCAGATTCCATTTCATCCCAGAAAGCAATTTGATAAGACACATCTCACTCATAAAGAGATAAGCCCCACCTTTTTCTGGCCAGAGGCCTTTCCTCTCTGGCCAGAAGTAGATCAATTAGCATGAACATGGCAGCCAACAGGCCACACAAAAATCCCCTTAATGCCAGTGGAAGAGGAAACCCATTCAGACAGCTAGACTGAGAGGAGACGAGTTATAACTTTTAACATCTCATAAGCTGTCCACCCTGTGATAATATCGAAAGTAAATATGAACTCTACTAGGGATGAGCGAGTCCTAAATTACTTGGAATCGCTAGACTCTAACGAGTCCGAGTCTGGGACTCGCTACTCATTACGAGTCTTGCGAGTCCAATGTAAATGAATGGGGAAGCGAGTAATAGCGAATAATTCGTCTGTTCCTGGACCCCATTAAGAGATAAGAGATCTGGCAGCAGAGGAACAACCTGCAATCCCCTAATACATTGTTTTGCGGGCGGTAGTAAAAAAGCGTTAACCCTAAGTTCCAAACGGATTTCACAGGATTGTCCCGTTCCTGTTCAATCCGGTCAAACCAGATTAATCCTGCCCGGTACTATCCTGTGTAATCCGTTTGTCAAACTAAACCTGTCCGGTTAAAACCGTTTTACTTTAACGGCTGTCTATGGGAGCGGAATGTGACGGACAGTGCAAAACCGTCAAAAACCGGTTTCATTTTACAACGAACGCCTTTTTATAACCGGCTTATATACAATAAAAAAAATAGGGTATTGCAGGTTTTCATATGCTACCAGACCTCGTTATAGGGTCCAGCAGCAGAGGAATTGCATTTCCCTATATTTACATTGGACTCGTTACTGTGCGAGTAGTAACGGGTAGACTCGCTCATCCCTAAACTCTGCATATCTAGACGGTAATAGGGCTATATTTATATGAATGTAGGATGACTGTAAGCCATATAAATGTGATATTGGCTAGTAGGGTGCTCTCGGAGTAGCCATGTTTCATATCCAGACGAAGATAAAATCATAACTAAAAATATGAAAGTATTGTCTTCCGTCTGTGATGCCCACGGACAAGGCTAGGTCAGCTTATAGAATTTGGGTGTCTATATCTCCCCTCTGAGGGGTGGGAGTTGTGAGACAGCCCAGAGGTGCGAGATGGGTGGAGACAGGGGTCAGCCCATAATGTATAAAAATCATCTTCCCCATCTCCATACTATATTTCTTCTGAAGAGACATTATTCCACCAAAGCCAAAGAATACCCAAGAACAGATTGGCATCACGCCGCCCTTGTGGTCCCATCAGCACTAAGGTAACTACTCACATGTGTGTGTAATTCTGTGTATTCCATTTACCCTTTTATTGGCATATCAGACTGTACTATTTATAACATCTTAATAATAACTGTAAATATTAATATCTAGTGTACCATTAGCGTGATTAAATATATAAATTTAATCCTGAGTTGCTCGTTTTATCATGATCACGATTCCCACGTCCGTGTGCTCATTTAACGCTACCTGGGTTGGTTTCTGACCCAATATAAGCCCGACCACGGACCGGACTTATATTAAACGAGAAGCTAGTGGCACCATTTGTGCTTGGGGTTATTCAGGGCCTCTGGCAGAGACGGGGTGGAGGAGATTATATGTGCTTCTGGCTGCGGGCTAGAAGGCATATACCACACTCACTGAGGTGCCTTAATAAACTGACTCATCGTGGCCGGGACTCACCGTGCTTCCTTCCTCCTTGTCACGGGTGGACCGCGCCTGCCGGTAGTGGGACCCGGTGTAGTGCAGATCAAAAGTGTTGAAGACGTCTTGGTGGAACAGATTAAAGGGGGTTTTTAATTTATTCGTGACGCCACCTATGAGTAGATTCGGTAAGGGCTACCGACGCTGCGGAACCTCCGGGGGGTGGACAGCAGCAAGATGTTACGCTCCCCACAGGCTGAGCGGTGATCCCCGGAGGCTGGAGCTGCTCAAGATGTTGTGCGGCAGCTGCGGTTACCTTGTAGTGCGGACGGACAGTTCATAAGGAAGCACAAACACAGAAAGTCTCTGCAACGGGTCTTTACTGTAACCAGCAGGCAGTACATGGCATACAGTGGTTGGGTAGTAGACCGGGTGGACTCAGCAGTGATGGTGTCCCTTAGAAATCCGCAGTGTTCCTCCATTCTAACTAATTGGTTGCCAGTGTCGCCCAGGAATACCAGGTCGGGTACGGGGAGGCTGCTTCAATGCCCTATCCATGATGTACGTTCTGGATGTTTTGGGGAGCCTTGGATCCCTCAGTGGGTACACCGCTGGTTAGACGACTGGAAGTTGGCTGGTGGTGGGGTGCTCCTTTGAAGCTGCTTCTCCACGCTTTCTGGTTCGCGTAGCAGAGGTGAACTGCTGCCAGCTTCGGTACCAGTGAACCGGCTGTGAGTTGTGGGCACGGGAGTCTTTTGGGAACCCGTGTGAATAATGCCCAATCCCGGTTAGTAAGGCCTCAGGTGCTGACACCCGACCGGTGACGGCCCGGGGGCTGCACGGGGTGCGGAGCCCCCGCTCCTCTCCAAGTTCTAGTTCTAGACCCTTCTTCTCCGAGTTCTAGACTATTGTTCTCTCATCTGTCTAGACTATTGTGTGTGTTCTACTACACTTCCCTAACACTCCACCCACCAGGACCTAGGATTGGTCCTCTGTTCTAGGTGATGCATGCAGGGTTGGATTTCTAAATTAACCAGATCACTGCCAGGTCAGAGAATATTGCGGCTGCTTTTATGGCTGCAATACCCTCTTGTGACGCACTCGTTGCGGAGCGCCACAAAACCAAAACAGGCAGGGCAGCTGCGGCCCTTCTTTATCCTCAGGCAGTTCTCTGACTGACCTGGGATTAACAGGAGGCGCTGTGAAGCTGCCAGGTTCGGTGGCCGATTTCACCACAGGGAGCCACAGTGGCGGCGAGGTAATATTCATGTTTCCTTCCTCTGCCCTCTTCCCCCAACCATGCACAACAGAAATGTGATACAGATCTCCCTCATCTGCTGAGTCTTCCATGCCCATCGCCTCTTCGTACTCCATTTCTTTCTCGGCTCCTGCACCTTCATCAACAGTTTGGCTGCTACCATGCACCCTCGTTAATCCCTCTCGCCCACCCTCCCTTGCCAGCTGCCCTGGTGCTGCCGACCATCTGGACCTTTATCCCTTCCGCATACACCTCCTCCTGTACTTCCTGCCCTTCCTGTTGGCCCACCACCTGACTCCGAATACCAGTTAAAGTATGCTCCAGCATGTAGATGACTGGAATTGTCATGCTGTTAATGGCATCATCAGCGCTAAATATCTTAGTAGCCATTTCAAAACTCTGCAGAAGGGTGCATAGCTCCTTGATTTGAAACCACTCCAGCAGCGTGATTTGCCCCACCTCTAGATCGCGTTGGCCCAGGCTATATGTCATAACATACTGCACCAGGGCTCGTCGCTGCTGCCACAGGTGCTGCAGCATGTGCAGAGTGGAATTCCATCGTGCCGGTACACCGCATTTCAGTAGGTGAACTGGCAGGCCGAACGACTTCTGTAGAGATGCAAGTCGTTGAGCTGCAGGATGCGAACAGCGGAAGTGAGCACACAGCGACCGTGCCATGTGCAGAAGCGCATCTAGGCTGGGATAGTGGGCTAGAAACTGCTGGACCACTAGGTTCAAGACGTGAGCCATACAAGGCACGTGTGTCACCTTGCCTCGGCAAAGGGCCGCCCCCAGGTTTGCAGCATTGTCGCACACAGCCTTCCCTGGCTGCAGGTTCAGTGGAGACAACCATTCACTAAACTCTGTCTCCAGAGCTGACCACAAATCCTCAGCTGTGTGACTCACATTTCCCAGACACTTTAATGTAAACATCGCTGATGGCATTGAGCCGTACTGCCAGCATAGTAAGGAGGTGTGTTAGATTCCGTCTGAGCAGTTTGAACGAGGGTCACATTACCAGACAGGCTTTGGGCGTAGGTGAAGGACCTAGAAGAGGTGGAGGAGGCAAAAGCAGTGGAGGAACATCTAGATACAGAGGTTTGACTTGCAACCCATGGGGATTGCAAGACTTGTAGAGCAGCCCCTTCTCCTGCTGTCACCATAGTCATGCAGTGCCCAGTCAGCGACATGTAACGTCCCTGTCCATGCTAACTCATCCAAGTGTCAGTGGTGAAATGCACCATGTCACACACAGAGTCTCTCAAAGAAGCTGTGATGTTGTCTGCAACATGCTGGTGTAGCGCAGGCACAGCTTTCTTTGAGAAGTAGTGGCGACTGGGCATCTGGTACTGGGGGACTGCGATGGCCATAAGGTCTCGAAAATCCGCTATTTCCACCAGACGGAAAGGCAGCATTTCCATAGCCAATAGCTTGCAGATGGTGAAATTCAATCTCTTAGCTTTGGCATGGGTAGGAGGAAATGGTCTTTTATTTGTCCACATCTGAGAGACCGAGGGCTGGCTGCTATGCTGAGACTGGGTTGAGTAGGGTGTTCCCGGCAAACTGTTGGTCTGTGAGGGAGTTGCAGGCAGACTTATTACGTCGCATTCATGAAAAGGTGGTGCTCTCGATGTCTGACAGCGCTGATTTTTTGACCTCTACTCAGTTTTTGTTTACAAATTTGGCAGATAACATGAGTTGGGTCATTCTTTGCGATCTGAAAAAAGGCCCAGGCTAGGCAAGGCTTAGCGCCCATGCAACCTGCAGAGCCACCACGACTTCTACACAGAGTCAGAGTTGTGGCTGAGGACGCAGTTGTTGATGTGCTTCCAGGACTCTGTCTCTGTCCAGGAAGTCGCAACCTAACTTTGTCACTACCTCCTCTGATGAGCTCATCAACTGCCTGCCTTTGGGTTGACAGTAAGGCTGGGGTCACACACACAGATATCTGGGCAGATATTGTTCACAGATCTCTGGTTGCAGTGAAATCATGGACAGATTGCTCCATTTGTACACAGCCACAAAATGGAACCATGTGTCCATGATTTCACTGCAACCAGAGATCTGCGAACAATATCTGCACAGATATCTGTATGTGTGACGTGGCCCTTAGTGGGATCTTGAACCTCATCATCACCCTGTGTGTTCTCACACCCATCGTCCTCAGAGCCAACCTCTTCCTGTCCTGAGTGCAAAGTCAAGTTGTCAGTACAGTGAGGTATCTGAATCTCATCATCACCTACCTCATTGTCTCCACCAACAGGGATTACAGTTTGGGAATGAGGGTCTACATTATGCTCGGACCCTTGTTCATCTGGGCCTGGATCCGACTCACAAAGATTTTGGGCATCAGTGCAGATCTTTTCCTCGTCTTCACTCAATGAAGCTTTGGAGCAGATCTCTGATTCCCAGGCTACAGTATGAGTGAACAGCTCTGCAGACGCACCCATCTGTGTTTTCCCATAGTCAATAGGGCGGCTGGAGACTTGTGAGCTGTGAGGAAGCAAGTGCGATTGGGGTGACACCTCTGAGGACTGGAGTGTTTGTGATGTTGAAGGTGAGATGGAGGAGAGCTCACTTAATAGAGCGCTTGATGTCCATTGAAGCACCTGCTGTTTTTGAGCCTCATCTGCAAGTTTTAGCGATACTCTGCTGCGTAAGAAAGGGATGATATCAGATCGTCCATAAAAAGAAGTAGACATTTTAGCTTGGCTTGAAGACGGTATTTGTTCACCAGATGTTTCAGTTACCCCACGGACACAAAGATTTTTATCCTTTCCAACACGCCTATTCCCCTTTCCACCATCTGCAGACCTTTTACCACTCACTCATTTTGGAGGGTAAGTAATTGGCAACATTGTAGTTGTTGGTACAAAAAACAATGGATGCAAAACTAGCAGAGCTGAGTGGTACTAGCCTAAGGCTAGGGTCACACATAAGCCCTTGGTCCGTTTTTGGCTTCATTTTTGTCATTTTTTTTTTCTAAGTCCAAAAAATAGCAACGTTTTTGGCATCAGTTAAAAAACGCATGCGTTTTTTTAACATGGGGCCCTATGGGAAACGCATGCATTAACGCATGGCACATATAGGCACCTGCGTTAGCGCATGCGTTAACGCATATGCGTTTTTAATGAAAAAAAATGAAAAAATGACTAAGTCCAAAAACGTTCAGAGGTGCAGGAGGCTCAAAAAGCACCCAAAAAAAATGGATTGGTCATGAAAATCACTTCCACAAACGGATTTCTATGTGTGATCCCAGCCTAAATAGGTTTTGGTAATTCGTTTTTTTGCAGATGTAAAACAGTTCTATTAACGTCAATAGTTTTGGTAACTAGTTTTGGGCAGATGCAATACAAAAGTGTTTTCTGCGCTGTGTGGCGGTACTTTTCAAAAGAAAACTGAATTAGGCTGGGGTCACACATAGCAGTCCATTTTTGGAAGTGATTTTCATTACCAATCCGTTTTTTATAGGGTGCTTTTTGAGCCTCCTGCACCTCTGAACGTTTTTGGACTTTTTTCATTAAAAACGCATGTGCGTTAACGCAAGTGCCTATATGTGCCATGCGTTAACGCATGCGTTTCCCATAGGACCCCATGTTAAAAAAACGCATGTGTTTTTTAACTGATGCCAAAAACGTTGCTAGCAACGTGGCTCAAAAACGGACAGAGCAATGTTTTGAGGTCCAGAAAAAAACGGACAGGGTGTTTATTACATCCAATCCGTTTTTCTGTCAGTTTTTGGACTTAGAAAAAAAAAATGACAAAAATGAAGCCAAAAACGGACCAGGGGCTTATGTGTGACCCTAGCCTTACAGCTACGTAGTCAAACTGTGGTATTAGTGTAAATAGTTTTGGTAACTAGTTTTGGGCAGATGCAATACAAAAGTGTTTTCTGCGCTGTGTGGTGGTACTTTTCAAAAGAACACTGAAGTACAGCTACGTAGTAAAACACTGATACTAGCGTAAATAGTTTTTGGTAACTAGTTTTTGGCAGATACAATTCAAAAGTGTTTTCTGCGCTGTGTGGCGGTACTTTTCAAAAGAACACTGCAGTACAGCTACCTAGTCAAACTGTGTTAGAAGCCTAAAAGGATTTGCTTGGCTAAATACACTAAAAAATGGCCATTACAGACAAGCGATGTAGCTTTCTTCACAACAGTGCTACACCAATGCCTGACACACTGCTACTAGCCAATATGGATTGACTGGGCTAGATGCAGTAAAAAATGGCTATTACAGACAGGTGGTGTAGCTTTCTTCACAACAGTGCTACACTAATGCCTGGCATAGGCATTGTTCACACACAATTTGCGTTTTTCCCTGCATTTTTCCAGCATGTTAAAAACGCATGCGTTTTTGTAAAGTGGTTATTTGATCATTTTTGGCCATTGTGGGACACTGGGTGTGTTTTTAAAAACGCATGCATTAACGCATGTGTGCCTAATAGTGCATGCGTTAACGCATACGTTTTTGTGTTTTGGGGCCAAAATGAATTATTTGCACAAGTCATTAATTAATATTCATGTTTAGCCACACCCCTCACACTACATAAATCCAGCTGGTCACTTGGGGGGGGTAGAGCACCTTCCTTAAGGAGACACTTCACTTCCTGTTGTGTGTAGCCATGGATCTGCTCTCTCTGGAAATGGATGTGTTGCTGCTGCAGATGCGCTACGTTGCTGCGCGGCGACGTCACCTGCGTCAGGCTCGCCACCCCCGTTTGTGGGTGCACGAAGTCAATCTGCTGCGGCCTCAACATGGAGCATACCATGTCTTATTTCCCCAACTCCGGCGCTTCCCACAAAAGTTCAAGCGGTATCTGCGCATGACCATTGCAGACTTCGACCATCTGCTGGAACTTGTCGGCCCTGACATCACCCGCCAAGACACCCATTGGCGGCCAGCCATATCCGCAGAGGAATGACTGGTTGTCACGCTCAGGTAATTTGTGTTGACCCTTATGTCTCATGTATGTTTGGCTGTGTCCTGAATGGCCATTTGGCCATGTGCTACCATGTAGTCCGCCCTTATCCACATACATGTGCTGTTGTGATTGCTTGTGCCCTAAATCCTTTCATTTGTCAGATTGAAGTGCAGGTGCGTGTGTGCGTGTCCTGTAGGCAGAGCCTGGTTAAACAATGTGTATCGTGGTACTCAGGTCATCCAGCAGCCTGCCTTGTGGGCGCTTTTGCCGAGGGCTCTGGCCAAACCTGCAACTCCCATATTCTTGTGTGCTGGCACTAACCCATCACTAGGCACTCAGCCTCATGACCTGCTTACCAGGATACTCATTGGGTAGCCCAGGGTAGGGTGGGGGTAAAGGCCATGCACACACGCACCTGCGCTTCACTGGTGAGCTTGAAGGTTTGTGTGCATAAGCAGTAAATATTGCCACCACTGTTGTGTGCCCTAGGTCAGGTTAATTTTTTTTATTTGGTAAGGATGTAATGTGGACCATTCTGCAGACAGGTGTTGCACTGTTGTAGGCTTGGATGTCTCTTTGCCCTTAAAAAGGATTATATTTCATTCATTTGCCTATGCCATCACAAATGGGTCCATGCAGCTTTGTGTACTTGACTGTTGTGTCCTGTTTTCAAATGGTGATATATGTCCCATCCCTTAAGTATTTAGTAGCCTTGCCCAGTAGTTCTCTGTGGCATGTGTTCCTGAAAATATGTCTTGCCATCCTCCTTGGCATATGTTGCCGTTTGCATATCTTGGCGGCATTTGTTTTGTTACATTATTCTGTTGTAATGTTACAATGAACGTCCCCGACTAAGGTTTGTTTTTGTTCTCTCTACAGATTTTTGGCTACGGGTGAATCATACGTCTCCCTCCATTTTCAGTTTCGGATGGGTGTGTCTACCATCAGCGGGGTCGTCACACAAACCTGCGATGTGCTGTGGCAGAAACTTCAGCCCCTTGTGATGCCATCCCCCACCTGTAAAATCTGGCAAGAGTCAGCGGCCGAATTTCTAAGGATTGCGAACTTTCCCAACTGTGTGGGTGCCCTGGATGGCAAGCATATTGCCATCAAAAAGCCAGCCAACAGTGCGTCCCTCTACTACAATTACCAGCACTTCCACTCGATCGTGCTGATGGCGATTGTAGACTCACATAGCCGCTTTATTGCGGTTGATATTGGGGCGTATGGCAGATTTCATGACTCCAGCGTCTTCAAGGACAGTCCCATGGGGCTGGCACTGTATTGTGGGGCTTTTAACCTACCACCCCCACGGCCATTGCCTGGAACCTCTTCTCCCCAAGTCCCACATGTGCTTGTAGCGGATGTGGCCTTCCAACTGCACAGTAATGTAATGAAGCCGTATGCCAGACGCACACTCACACCTGCTCGGCGTACATTCAACATGCGTTTAAGCCGTGCCAGGCAGTATGTAGAGTGTGCGTTTGGCATATTGGCAACAAGGTGGCGGGTATTATTAACTACTATTATGCTTAAACCCAGCAATGTGGACCGTGTGGTGAAAGCAACGGTATGCCTCCACAATTATGTGGCAACTCAAGAGGCCACCGATGTGGATCCAGTGGATTGGTTATCCCCTTTAATCCCCCTTGAAGCCCACAATGTACGAGCACCACTTGTGGCCACTGAAGTGCGTGATAAATATTGTAATTATTTTGTAGCACATTAGGCATGTATAATTTCTGACAACCTAGCCATACTGAGGTATAGTGTTTTTCCTTATGTTTGCCCTACTTCTTTACACAGTGTGTGTTATGTTTGTGTTTGGAGTAAAGTCGTATGTGCTTGGGAATGTCGGACGTGTCTCTTTTCCTTTCAGAATGTGATGGTAATAAACTGTAGGTGACAACCCCTGCCCTCCAAGGAGCCTAACAGAGGCCTTGCTCACACACCTGCCCTCTCATTATTAATGCGGTCTGACCTAAATCATTAGAGCGCAGGTGTGTGGGCAAGGACTCTGTTAATCCAAATAATCGTCAGCCAAAACCACACCTGTTTGCAAAACAATTTACTCAACACAAAAGGCAAATGTGTGTGTCACAATCAAACAAAAAAAAAAACCAACCGGTAGTAACCACCACATCCCGCACACATTCCTCAAATCATGGCTTCCCTTCATCATCTCCCACGATCGTCACATCCAGGGAGATGGGTACACAATAGCGAGTGATTGTGTGATGTAAATCAGCCATTAAGGCATACCGATCCCTGGGACATAATTGTTCCAGATCCGGAAGATAGGTTTTTATAAAATTGATCCAGGGATTCTCCTCCCACTGTGGTGGTTGGTTACCAACAGCAGCCAGCCTCTGCTCCAGCATTTGTCTCTGGACAGCCAAACCTTCCTGGACCCGCTCCAAACCATTAATGATAATGGTGTCGGCCTCATCCCGGGCAGCCCGCCTCCTTGGCCGGGTAAGTCGTGGTGCTGGTGTGGCTGTGGAAGCTTCAGCAGGGGCAGATTGGTCTCAGGTGGTGCGGGGACCGCAGGTCTTACTGGAGCCTCTGTTCCTTCTCCCACACCCGGGGTTGCCTGAACTTCCTCCTCTTCGGCGCTGGTGTTGCCCAGGTCCACCACAGTTGTGTTGCTGTGTGTCCTGTTTGGAACAATTATCTACATGAGAACTGACCTCTCAATACTTAGTGAACACATTTCAACCATTGCAGACACTTACTCTCGCCCCTCATAGGCCTTTTCCAGGTAGCGCAGCTGGCTGGCATATTTGTAGCGCACGGGTGGCTTGTTGGCATCCCCACGCATGTATTTTGCCATATCCTGCACATCACGCCTGATGCGGTCCTTCATGGAACGCCACCTCACATGGATCTTGGCCTCTACATTCAAAAGGTTTCATTACAAACACCGGCTACATAAATGTCACAAATACAACATCATCACCAGATACTTGTGTGTCGGCCTAACATCATCAATGACTCTTACCAGTGGCTCCCCGGAGGCTGGGAGACATGTCATCGAGATCGGGGTACATACGATAGTATATGCGCGTCCACAAATCTTTCTGCACCGCTGTGTTGCTATGGTGCGCATGTCCCGGGTCCCAGATAGGTACGAAGTCCTCCACAATTCTAATTAAGGCATCATTATCGATAACTATCTTATCCAATGGGGCTGGACTCGCCCGACGCCTGGACCCCTATTTCATAAATCAAAAAATCACATCAAATATAATTCCGACAACCTTTGGTGGATATTTTTAACCTCAAGAATGATACATTTTCAAGCACAATTGTTGTCAGAT
This sequence comes from Allobates femoralis, assembly GCA_033576535.1. Taxonomy (NCBI): domain Eukaryota; kingdom Metazoa; phylum Chordata; class Amphibia; order Anura; family Aromobatidae; genus Allobates; species Allobates femoralis. Next base: position 40,964,402 of record JARQOC010000007.1, read on the forward strand.
TGGCTAATGACACATGTTGGCATGACGCATCAAACATTAAGCGCCAATGTAGCAGCGAAGCCTAGTTTTTTGGGTTAAGGGAGCAACACATTTACTCACCCCTGATGTGGCACCAGTGGCCTTGTGAGCTGAGCCCTTTGCTGGTTGACGCCTACTGGTTTGTGGCTGGTTGCCCTGTGTTTAGTATGAACAAATACAACATTAGAGGTCAACATCACAAAAGGAGTGCTACACATGTCAACTAAATCACAGCAAATAGCATTGGGTCCTCAACATGCTGCAATGTTGGTACACACAATTCGTATATTGTACAACACAGGATTGCAGCCCACCAACAGCTTTGAAAACCAACCAGGTTGGCAACCCAGAGTGAGAGACACCATTGCCAGGATACATTTGTGTGTCCAGTTAGTAATGAGTAACCCTTGATTGGAGGGTGCCCACAAATGTGACATAAGAAAATGGTCCTTACCTTAGACCGCCCTTGAGAATGGCCACTCTTCTTGATTTTTTTTCCCTTTGGAGGGCTTGGTTCTGGAGCGATGTCTCCTTTTTTTGCGCTGAAAGGTGAAAGTGATGAATCATTAGTCAAGATTTGGACCCTACCAGACTACACACACATGTGGTAGTGGTCAGACATGTTGCCACGCCGTACCAATGTGGCAACACTACACCATCACTGACCTCGCCCATGGCCAAAATCTAAGTCGAATACTACTTACATGATGGGAGGTTGACTGACTCGATGATTCGGAGCCAGAATCCGAGTCCTGTGAAGGTAACATATGGTATAAATATGGGCCCAACAGGCATCCTCTCATATGGACGTGTGGATTTAAAAAAAAACCACAGGTGTAATGGAGTGTGTATAGAGTTTAAGGTTGTCCGGGCAAACTTGGATCGCCATAAACCAAAAACCTTACTACATGCTCAACCATGAAACATATTACAGGCACATGTTGTGAGGACCAATGATCCTTAAGTTAGTGGAACAAGATATTACATACACCTACCAAAGCGACATGCATGTACAGCATGGCCAATGCATAGGGCATGTTGTGCGAAGTGTGGATGTATCCGATTTGTACTGTGACCAGTGTGACAAACAGGAGACAGGAACAAATAGGCAGAGGGCAACATCTGCACAGAGGCCTGGGGTGCTATCATGCCCTCCAGTCCTGTGTGCATGGCAGCCAGCTGCAGCTGGGGACACGTCCCGACCACGCAACCTGCGGGACAGACTTGTCATCAGCGGCAAAGGCCGCCACTGCACACTGAACCTGAGGACATGATAGCCCCCCAGGCCTGGGTGCACAACTGCTCCGTGGCTTTCAGGGTCATCCCCGACATAAGCATTAACTAAAACACGCCGCAGTGTGAAGCGGCACTTAACAAGGATTAGTCTATCCTGATCCGGTGACACATCCGGTAGTTATTGCCAAACCAGGAGATGACATTTACACATAACTCCTTTACCAAGCTCAACACATCATATGAGTTTGGGCAACAATGCAGATTTCCAAACAAATGGCCGCTACAAGATAATTACAAACCTGCATTGTGCGAACATGAATCCAACATTGCCACACATTTAAACCGATGCAATAGGCAACACATCACATAACATTAGTAGTGAGTGCAAAGGGTGCCACACGGGCTGCTGCGGGTTCGTGTCTATTGGGCACGTACCATTTGTGGCATGTGTCTAGGACCTTCAGCAGGGAGGGAGCCCAGTGAGGCGTCAAACCCGAAAAGCAGTAGCAACACTCTTGATGTTTGAAGCGGACCCACACCAATTGTCATATATGATACAGTCTATATAGAGTCTAATGCATGGGTATAATGAGACACATGAGACATACGCTTCTTAAGCAGCTCTTGTATTGCTTCATACAAGTTGGTGCATCAACAGGATAACGTAAATGTAAGTTGCAGAGTGCAGGGCAAACAACCAAGGACATCAGAGCATTAAAGCATAGTACAAGTCTCAAGGAAAGCATTCAGAGTTCATTACTTCCCTGTCAGATGTTGCTGGCAAACAGGAGCATTCTGTGTCCATAAATGATTCCAGGCAGAGTGAATCCAGGCTTCAGAGAGCAAGTCACAGACAGATTGCAGACCTGATTCAGGAGCACAGGTAAATCATCTGAAACTGATTAAAAGGGCAATTGGCAAGAAACAGGGCAGGGACATCAAAGCTGAGGACTCCATATTGTTTGAGGGCAAAAGTCAATGCACAGGACAGGAAACAAGATGGCCGACGACAAGCTGAGAACTCCATATTGGTTGAGGGCAAAAGTCAATGCACATGACAGGAAACAAGATGGCCGACAAAATACACTAAATGCAAACATAACAACAGATATAGCAAAAAAGACTGAAAACCTTACACCAATATTAACCCAAAAAAAATATGTGATGATAGCCAACATAATAGTGGTACTTACTGAGGAGTCAGATGATGTGTGCTCGGGCTCCGTGTAGCGCTCACTGCGTTCGTCGGAATCGCTCATCTGTGTAGAGAACATATGCAGGACACATGACATGTGTGTTCCATAATGACAGCACACATGCACGGTAACAACATGGCAGACACGTATATTTACCTTGGTGACAAACAGCACAACACAATCTGGCACAGGAAAGTCAGTAGGCTGGCCACATTTCCTGGTGTCAACCCACCCCCTTTTAATTGGCTGCAGGGGCTCACATGACAGGTCCAGATTGCATTTGGGATGCCCATGGACACTAAGGACAAAAACGCATGCGTTAACGCATGTGTCTGTAATGTCATTGCGTTAACGCATGCGTTTGCCATAGGGCCCCATGTTACAAGTGGGGCTGAAAAACGCATGTACACTCAAATGTACCCTGCGTTAACGCACCTGCGTTTTTTTTTAACAGCCCAAAAACGCAGAGATGGCCAAAAAAAACGCATGTGTGTGAACATGGCCATACACTGCTATTAGCCAAAATGGATTTACTGGGCTAGAGGCAGTAAAAAGTGGCTATTACAGACAGGCGGTGTAGCTTTCTTCACAACAGTGCTACACCAATGCCTGTCACACTGCTTGCAGCCACAAAGTATTTACTGGCCTAGATTTTGCCAGATACTGTAAAAAACGCTTGCACAGCACTGGAAAAGACATGCCTGGAAAAAAAGTGCTTTTAAGCCCTCAAAAGGGCTGTTCTTGGAAGTAAACCCTAAACCTATCAACTATCTCTTTATCTAACTTGAAATTGAATCACTATCTAACTAGCTTTCTCTGTTGTTAGCACAGCAACAGCGGTGCCATCTGACACCGGGGCTGCAGCACTGAGGAAATGGTGATCAGTGTAAAAATGGACGGGTTTTATATAGCAACTAGATGGCGGCCCGATTCTAAAGAATCAGGTAGTCTAGAATCCATATATAGTTTATTTACTAATAGTTAGGGGAGTGCGGTGAAAAGAATTGTGTGTATACAGGTGGCTCAGTGGGTAGCAGTGAGTGCGGTGGCTCAGTGGTTAGCAGTGAGTGCGGTGGCTCAATGGTTAGCAGTGAGTGCGGTGGCTCAGTGGTTAGCAGTGAGTGCGGTGGCTCAGTGGTTAGCAGTGAGTGCAGTGGCTCAGTGGTTAGCAGTGAGTGCGGTGGCTCAGTGGTTAGCAGTGAGTGCGGTGGCTCAGTGGTTAGCAGTGAGTGCAGTGGCTCAGTGGTTAGCAGTGAGTGCGGTGGCTCAGTGGTTAGCAGTGAGTGCGGTGGCTCAGTGGTTAGCAGTGAGTGCGGTGGCTCAGTGGTTAGCAGTGAGTGCGGTGCCTCAGTGGTTAGCAGTGAGTGTGGTGGCTCAGTGGTTAGCAGTGAGTGCGGTGGCTCAGTGGTTAGCAGTGAGTGCGGTGGCTCAGTGGTTAGCAGTGAGTGCGGTGCCTCAGTGGTTAGCAGTGAGTGTGGTGGCTCAGTGGTTAGCAGTGAGTGTGGTGGCTCAGTGGTTAGCAGTCAGTGCGGAGAGATTGGTCAGCACAGTTGCGTGGACAGAGTGGTCAGCGCAGCGCCGTGGGCAGAGTGGTTAGCACACACATACATACATACATACACACACACACACTCCGCTATAGTTAGCACCGACCCTGCGTCTTCCCCACCGCCTGGATCCTGAGTCCACATGTCGCCGCCCGCGGACGACTGGATCCAATATGGCGTCCGGGAAGTTTGGCGAGACTTCTTGGACGCTATATTGTCGACTGAGGATCCAGGCGGCTGATGCAGGGCCAGTGGTAAGTATAGCGGAGTGTGTGTGTGTGTGTGTATGTGTGCGGACAAAGTGAGGGAAGTGCGGACAAAGTGAGGGAAGTGCGGACAAAGTGACGGAAGTGACTACATTGCATATGGAGGGGTGAGGAGGGCAGAGGACAGGGGAGGCTGGAGGGCAGAGGAGAGGGGAGGCTGGAGGGCAGAGGACAGGGGAGGCTGGAGGGCAGAGGAGAGGGGAGGCTGGAGGGCAGAGGAGAGGGGAGGCTGGAGGGCAGAGGAGAGGGGAGGCTGGAGGGCAGAGAGGAGGCAGGAGGCAGCGAGGCTGGAGGGAGAGCGGAGGCTGGAGGGGAGAGGCGAGGCTGGAGGGGAGAGCAGAGGCTGGAGGGGAGAGGCTGGAGGGGAGGCGAAGAGCTGGGAGGGGGAAGGCTGAGGACGGGAGAGGGAGGGGCGGAGGCTGGAGGTGGAGGTGGCTGGAGGGGAAGCGGAGGCTGAGGGGAAGGCGGGGGAGAGGCTGGAGGGGAGAGGCTGGAGGGAGGTGGAGCGGAGGGCGTAGCGAGGTGGAGGGGAGGCTGGGGAGAGCGGAGGGGAGAGGCAGGATGGAGGGGAGAGCGGAGGGGGTAGGAGCTGGAGGGGAGAGCTGGAGGGAAGCTGGAGGCGAGGGAAGCTGGGAAGCGGAGGCTGGAGGGCAGTGGGGAGGGGAGAGGCTGAGGGGAGGGCTAGGAGGAGGAAGCGAGGCTGGAGGGAGGAGGGCGGAGGGAGGCTGAGGGAGAGCGGAGGGCTGGAGGGGAGAGAGGCTGGAGGGAAGGCGAGGCTGGAGGGCGAGGCAGGCTGGGGGAGGTGGAGGGGAGCGGAGAGGCTGGAGGGGAGAGGCTGGAGGGAGAGCAGAGGCTGGAGGGAGAGGCTGGAGGAGCTGGAGGGAGGCTAGGAGCAGAGGCTGGAGGGGAGGGCTGGAGGGAGGGGGAGAGGGGGAGGCTGGAGGGAGGGAGGCGGAGGGAAAGGGAGGCTGGAGGGGAGAGGCGGAGGAGGCTGAGAGGAGGCTGAGGGAGAGCTGGAGGGGGGAGGAGGGCTGGAGGGGGAGGGAGGGAGAGGCTGGAGGGGAGAGGCTGGAGGAGAGCGAGGAGGCTGGAGGAGGACTGGAAGGGAGGGGCGGAGGTGAGGAGGAGAGGCTGGAGAGGGGAGAGCAGGGAGGCTGGGGGAGGGAAGGAGGCTGGAGGGCAGAGCGGAGGCTGGAGGGCAGGAGGAAGGCTGGAGGAGCATGAGGCGGAGGGGAAGAGTGGAGGCTGGAGGGAGAGCAGAGGCTGGAGGGAGAGCGGAGGCTGGAGGGGAGGCTGGAGGGGAGAGGCTGGAGGAGAGAGCAGAGGCTGGAGGGGAGAGGAGCGAGGAGGGAGAGGATGAGGGGAGAGCGGAGGCTGGAGGGCAGAGGCTGGAAGGGAGAGCAGAGGCTGGAGGGGAGAGCGGAGGCTGGAGGGGAGAGCGGAGGCTGGAGGGCAATGGCTGGAGGGGAGAGCGGAGGCTGGAGGGGAGAGGTTGGAAGGGAGAGCGGAGGCTGGAGAGCAGAGGCTGGAGGGCAGAGGCTGGAGGGGAGATCGGAGGCTGGAGGGGAGAGCGGAGGCTGGAGGGGAGAGGTTGGAGGGGAGAGTGGAGGCTGGAGGGGAGAGGTTGGAGGGGAGAGCGGAGGCTGGAGGGCAGAGGCTGGAGGGGAGAGCGGAGGCTGGAGGGGAGAGCGGAGGCTGGAGGGCAGAGGCTGGAGGGGAGAGCGGAGGCTGGAGAGGAGAGCGGAGGCTGGAGGGGAGAGTGGAGGCTGGAGGGCAGAGGCTGGAGGGGAGAGCGGAGGCTGGAGGGGAGAGCGGCGGCTGGAGGGCAGAGGCTGGAGGGGAGAGGCTGGAGGGGAGAGCGGATGCTGGAGGGGAGAGCGGAGGCTGGAGGGCAGAGGCTGGAGGGGAGAACGGAGGCTGGAGGGCAGAGGCTGGAGGGGAGAGCGGAGGCTGGAGGGCAGAGGCTGGAGGGGAGAGGCTGGAGGGCAGAGGCTGGAGGCAGTGGCGTAGCTGGCATGCTCCGGGCCCTGGGGCAAGATCAGCACCCAGGACCCCCATGTGAGGGCCGGGGGGGGGGTGCAGATTCACCGCGGCCGGCGTGCGTCTGCTGTAGGAGGAGAGGAGGGGCAGGCAGAGCTGCCGAACAGGAAGTTCCGTCTTCCCTCCTCTCCGGGCGCGCGGCGGGCGGCTGCTGTCAGCACGGGGCCCATCAGGGGGTGGGGGCAATGGGCCCCTCATGGCGGGTGGCACGGGGCGCTCGGCCCCCCTGCCCTCCCGCTAGCTACGGTAATGGCTGGAGGGCAGAGGCTGGAGGGGAGAGGCTGGAGGGCAGACGGAACTTCCGAGAGCGGAACGTTCCTCCGCCGCTCCCTGTAGCCGGGCGACCCCGCACTGGTGACGTCACCACCATGGGTCCGGAGGCCATCACGGAAGTACCCTTCGGGTTTTCCGGAAGTGGCCTTCGGCTTTTATATATCAGATATGACACAGATCCTTGTGTGAAAAAAGTGCACTTTGCCATATGGATGCTGATAGGCTGACACACCGGACCACCCACAGTAAGTAAGTGGCAAAGAGAAAAAAAATGGGAGATTATTTCATTATTTCATCACACACGTCTCACAGCCCCCCTTCCGCCCCCTATTTATTCCTAGACACTGAAACTCTTAATTAAGTTCACCAAAAGCATTACTGTGAAAAGTCAGTAACGCTTTTGGTGAACGAAGCGTTAACGAACAGAAACTCGAATTACCGGATTTTTAGCAAACTTTGAATTCATCGAATGACTCGAACATAGCCTGAAACAGGCCGAATTTGAAATTGGCAAACAATTCTAATCGAACATTGCTCATCTCTAGTGGTGACAAGTTCTCTTCAAAACTGAGAAAATATACAATAATAACCAGATTCAGAATCTCAAAAGGATATTGAGAATCATGCACAAATAGAATTATGTATTCTATAGACACAATTCCTATTATCCACCAGGAAGGTCAGTTCCACATAAATTCATTTGTAAATATATGTTATACAAATCCATGCAGAAGCATTGTTTTGGGCCATGTTGCATCAGTATGCCATTAGCATTTCATTAGTATTACAGATATGTAATATTGATGGACTGGCCTCTACAAAGGAATATGAACACAAGACTCTGACAAATCGCTACAATACAGATGAAATCTGTATAACATCTGGTAGCATCTATATTTTGTAAATTCTCCAGAGGCTACAATGTGCATTTACCATCCACAAAAGTTGATGACAATAGTGTGTGATTGTATGTCAATTCGAACAGCTTAATAGAGTGCCATGAGCTCAGTATTAGGCTACGTTCACACATGGTGTATCTGCTGCGTCTCACTGCGTTTACACAGCGCTATTTTTCGGTTGTGTAAATGCAGTGAAACGCAATTATGGAAACGCATTACTGCAACAGCTATGGCTTTTACTGAAATCCGTTCACATGTTGTGCTGTTGCGAATATTGTTGCGCACGCGCTTTGACTGTATAGGCGTGTGCACAAAAAAGGCTGACCATGCCAATTCTTTGTGTTTTTTTCAGAGCACTTTTCCAATAGGCCACATTATAAAATGGGCTTGGGAAAAGTGTGTTGGAAAAAGTGCACTGTGTGAATCCAGTTGCGCCTTTTTTTTCGCAAAACATGGGCAGAAAAGCGCCACTGCAAAGAAAAATGCTGCAAATACAGCACGTGTGAACGTAGCCTAAAGGTACCTTTACACGGCGCTACAGCAGGGTGGAAACAACCAGGTTTATGAGACAAATGTATCTTGCACCGTCAAATCAACCCGAAGTAGCGGGGTGTAAAGTAGGTTGTTGCCACCCGTCACTTGCGGCACCTGTTTCAGAGCAGTGCTCTAAAACAGGTTGATTTCAGCCCTATGGTAGCGGCGTCTAAATAAGGTAGGGTAAGGTTTTTCGTCACCTAGTTAACTCCCTGGGGCGTGACACAGCCTCCGTGAAACCGCCCCCCTTCAGCGATCATTAGAGGAAGCTCCTGCGTTACGATTGGTGGTCGCTGCATAGGGCGGCATATTTGAGGAGCCGACCAGTCACACTACACATTTGCAATAGCGTCATGCATTAGCAAGCCTTCCTGGCCAGCCAGGCCAATCATGATACTATTGCATTGTCCAATCATCGTACGAGCGTCTCGTAATCCACAATTCTGGCACGCCTATGTGTTGTCCCTGCTGCACCAGGTCCTCCCATATTACCTTCTGTAGCGGCATGTAAATGAGGTAAGGTGCTCTGCAGAAGGTAACTTGAGCACCCGGCGGTGCATCCAGAGATAGATTAAACCTTCTGTAGAGCACCTTGTAGCGGCGTGTAAAGGCGGTATCGGGTACCGTTTGTAACCGTTGGTACGTTCTCGTGCACGTGAAGCACCCGGTTGTTTCCACTCTGCTCTAGCGGCGTGTAAAGTTACCTTTATGGCCACTTTACACACGGCTACATTTCTAGCTTATCCACAGGTAACTTACTGGCTGCAGTGAAATCATGGAGACATGGTTCTATCTTGTTGCTGTGTACAAATGGAATAATGTCTCCATGATTTCACTGCAGCCAGTAAGTTACCTGTGGATAAGCTAGAAATGTAGCCGCGTGTAAAGTGGCCATTTAGGTACCTTTACACGCCGCTACAACAGGGTGGAAACAACCGGGTGGTTCACGTGCACGAGCACGTAGCAACGGTTACAAACGGTACCCGATACCGCCTTTACACGCCGCTACAAGGTGCTCTACAGAAGGTTTAATCTACCTCTGGATGCACCGCCGGGTGCCTCAAGTTACCTTCTGTAGAGCACCTTACCTCATTTACACGCCGTAACAGAAGGTAATATGGGAGGACCTGGTGCAGCAGGGACAACACATAGGTGTGCCAGAATTGTGGATTACGAGACGTTCGTACGATGATAGGACAAAGCAATAGCATCATGATTGGTCAGCCAGCACAGGAGGCTGACTAATACATGATGCTCAAGCAATTGCGTCGTGTGACTGGTCAGCTCAAGAAATATGCCGCCCTATGCAGCGACAACCAATCGCAACGCAGGAGCTTCCTCCAATGATCGCTGAAGGGGGGTGGTTTCCCGGAGGCTGTGTCACGCCCCAGGGATTTATCTAGGTGGCGAAAAAACCTTGCCCTACCGTATTTAGATGCCGTTACCATCGGTTGAAATCAACCTGTTTTAGAGCACTGCTCTGAAACAGGTGCCGCAAGTGACACGTGGCAACAACCTACTTTACACGCCGCTACCTTGGGTTGACTTGGCGGTGCAAGATACATTTGTCTCATAAACCCGGTTATTTCCACCCTGTTGTAGCGGTGTGTAAAGGTACCTTCAGGGTTAACTCAAATCTATGTTTAAAATCTGAAAGTGCAAGCCGATAAAAAATCAGAATGCCCTCGCATCATGTTAAACAATAGGTCCATCTGCAACTGCAAGTTTTTCTTCAGCTGGAATTAGGATGAAGAAAAAATTGCAGAATGTTGCTGCGTATGGCCGTATACAACAGTCAAGGCTCACCAATGGAAGTCAATGTGTGTGAGAAAAAAATTGCATAGCACACGGACATGTGCCCCGTAAGAGCAGCTGGCTATGATGAGAGGTGACATCATAAGTTTACCACAGTTCACAGCAGCTGGGACACACAGCGGCCAGGACACACAGCGGATAGTGTGAGAGTTGTTGAGTGTGATAAGCGGTGATGTCAGCAAGGTTACCACAGTCCATAGCGGCCGACTCTGGTGCGACCTTCTACAGTATGTGACCTGGCCACTATGAACCACGGTAACTTTATTGATGCCATCACTCGTCACTGCCGCTGACTCTCACACTACTCGCTGTGCGCTCAGCTGTTGTGAACTGCGGTAACTTTATGATGTCACCACTCATCACAATCACACTGCTGTTATGGCCTATGGGGCTTCGTTCTCTGAACTGGGCTCCATACATTGTGCTACTGAGTCTGGGAATGACGTTATGGGACCTCCATATGGACTACATCGGACCTACTTAGGAGTTTTTTGGGGAATAAACTGGTGAACAAGGGACTGTGTCTTGTCTTTATTTCTTTAATTCTCGCTTTTTATGTCTTTCAGGCTGCCCTTTGTGGACTTGGATTCGGTGGACTACGTCAGAATCCGTGGACTACTTCAAACTTATGGCTTTTATTAAAATAAATTGTTGAACCAGAGAAAGTGTCGGGGAGTGTTTTTTCAAATAAAATATTTTTGTGTGTGTTTATCTTTTTACCTACTGGGTTAGTAATGGGGTTATCTGTTAGATGCCTCTCCTTTACTAACCCCTGGGCTTGATTCCAGCTGACATTAAACAGCTGACATCAACTCCAAAAAGTATCACCTTGATTGTCACCACAAAGCGCCAAAATGAGTGCATCTAATGGATGTGCCACTTCTGGCGCCGCTGCAGATGTAAGTTTTTAAGCTGGGAGAGGACCAATAACCATAGAACTTCCCAGCCTGAGAATAACAACCTACAGCTGTCTGCTTAACCTTAGCTGTTTATCAAAAATGCAAATAGAGTCAATGGAGCCTCATTTAGGAGTCTCAAACACAGAACTAGCCAGATATCCCTCCAGGGAAGGACCTAGCCCTGGGGTGGCTCCTTGCAGAAACCACCATAGCCACCATATTAAGCGGCCCTTTCAGTCAATATACAACTCTTTACGAGTTTAAAGACATGACAAGGGAATTACCAAAGCCAGGTATCCATCCACAGACAGCTGTTTCGGGTTTTGCCCCTCATCAGTGTGGAGTAGGATTCTGGTTAGGTGGGAGCAATGCCTGGTAGACCAACATCACAAAGCATGTGTGGTTTCTGCAAGGAGCCACCCCATGGCTAGGTCCTTCCCTGGAGGGATATCTGGCTAGTTCCGTGCTTGAGACTCCTAAACGAGGCTCCACGGACTCTATTTGCATATTCGTAACACCCAGGGGGAAATCCTAGGATTTCACTGTGTTTGAGCGCTTTTGCTGGCTGCCCACAATGTTTTTCCTCGACTGGTCTCCCTGAGATCAGTCAGTGCTTTGTGCTGTTTATCAAAAAGACAGGGTTGCCAAGCTATTTTTTATTTTTTTATTTTTTTATTAGGTTAAGACCAGGCTCAACACCGTTTAGTGTCACATGGAAGGCCCTAAAGGTTGCAACTGTCTATTTATCACCTGTCTATACTGTATGCTTGCTTTATTATTTTGTACCTAATGTACATAGAGTATTGTCAAATATAAAATATGATGTTAAAAACTCATTACATATGGAAGGTATACATATAGCACTTGCATGTCATATGGATGCTAGGTGAGGAAAAAACACATGACGCTCATCTGACACTCACCAACTTTTCTGACTAAGAATCTTAGCGAGTGTCACGTCCTACTGACGGACTACACACGTGGACCCACTGGACCGCGTAAAGCGGATGCTGACACCGGGTGACAGAGAGGCAGACAGGTACCGTAGAGTTAACGGGTTTATTAAAGACAACAAAAACACAGTACCACACGCCCCTGGAGAGGGCCACAAGGCCGCAACACTGGAGACCCAGCGAGGGAGACCCCGGAGCGCTTGACCCCTATACAGGGGTATCACCGGGATCAGCCTTGAAGGGGCCAATGCAACGGTCACGAGTGTTCAACCGACCCCAGGCGACGTGGTAACAAAACAGAACCGGGAATACAACGAGAGACGGGAAGCAGGAACACAGAGGACCAGGAACACGGGAACTAGGAACGCAGGGAGATCCAGGAACACGGAGAGATCCAGGAACCAGGGAGATCCAGGAACACGGAGAGATCCAGGAACCAGGGAGATCCAGGAACACAGAGAAATCCAAGAACCAGGGAGATCCAGGACCACGGGGGATCCGGAGCCGGGCGAGAACCAGCGATCAGCTTGGAGGGAACCAGGAGGTCATCCAGGAACACGGTGATCAACCAGGAGCCGGCAGGAACAAGATCTGGAGGAGGTAACACGGAAGGATCAGGTAACAGACCAAACGAGGAGCGACCTGACAGACCAGTAGTGGCAGCTTCCCTGAGGAGAAGGGAGAAGTTGCCCTGGCCCCGACTGATTGCAAACAGGAGGTTTAAATCAGAACAGGGCAGGCCTGATTGGCAGGGCACTGAGACCTGGTGATTGGCTAGGGGAGGAGCCAGATCCCTGCAGTCTCTCCCACAGAAACCGAGTAGGAGACAGTTTCATGCACATAAGCAGTGGTACCAGAAGTGAGAGGAGCAATGTTGCTCCAGCAGAGGGAGTAAGGGCAGCAGGCCGCGGGCACGAGCGGCAGACCCGAGGGGTAACAGTACCCCCCCCCCTCTACGCCCCCTCCCCGGACGGAGACCGGCCCGGAACCCGCGCAGGGGGCTCGGGGCAACGGTGTCCCCCACCCCGGTCCCAAGGACAGAAGGGACCCGAGGGTGGCTACTCGGGCGTCATGTGACGAGCACAGGAGAAACCGGACGTCGGTAGGGACACCGGCAGGCGGCAGGACGCCATCAGGGACACCAGCAGGCAAGACGTCATCAGGGACACCAGCAGGCAAGACGTCATTAGGGGCACCGACAGGCAGGACGTCATCAGGGGCACCGACAGGCAGGACGTCATCAGGGGCACCGACAGGCAGGACGTCATCAGGGACACCGACAGGCAAGACGTTATCAGGGACACCGACCGGCAAGACGTCATCAGGGACGTCATCAGGCAAGACGTCATCAGGGGCACCGACAGGCAGGACGTCATCAGGGACGTCATCAGGGACACCGACAGGCAAGACGTCATCAGGGACGTCATCAGGCAAGACGTCATCAGGGGCACCGACAGGCAAGACGTTATCAGGGGCACCGACCGGCAAGACGTCATCAGGGACGTCATCAGGCAAGACGTCATCAGGGGCACCGACAGGCAGGACGTCATCAGGGACGTCATCAGGGACGTCATCAGGCAAGACGTCATCAGGGGCACCGACAGGCAGGACGTCATCAGGGACGTCATCAGGGACACCGACAGGCAAGACGTCATCAGGGACGTCATCAGGCAGGACGTCATCAGGGGCACCGACAGGCAGGACGTCATCAGGGGCACCGACAGGCAGGACGTCATCAGGGGCACCGACAGGCAGGACGTCATCAGGGGCACCGACAGGCAGGACGTCATCAGGGGCACCGACAGGCAGGACGTCATCAGGGACACCGGCAGGCAGGACGACATCAGGGACACCGGCAGGCAGGACGACATCAGGGACACCGGCAGGCAGGACGACATCAGGGACACCGAGCGGCAGGACACCCACCGGATCAAGGCTGGAGACTCCCCAGGAACACGGAGGAGGAGCCGGTCCAGGAACAAGACACGATGGGATGGTACCTGAATCTCCTGTCGTGCTCGGTAGGCTGGCAAGCCGATCATCCATAGAGGACACCTGGGAAGCCATCTGAGTCTGTAGCTCACGCAGAAGGTCCCACTCCTGGTGGAGACTCAGCACCTGAGAAAAGAGAGTGGGATCAACAGTAGAGGGCGCCCCCAAGAACGTGGGTGCCAGGCGGGGAGTCCTTCTCCGACTGCTGAGGGTGCAGGGAGAAGAGGACGCTCGGGCCTCTAACGACTGGAAAATCGCCACAACCCGGTCGTAACTCTGGTGGAGTGCGGTCAGCTCTCTTTTGACATCAAACCTGGTGTCAGCGGAGTCCATGGCCAGGGCAAAATCTGTCACGTCCTACCGACGGACTACACACGTGGACCCACTGGACCGCGTAAAGCGGATGCTGACACCGGGTGACAGAGAGGCAGACAGGTACCGTAGAGTTAACGGGTTTATTAAAGACAACAAAAACACAGAACCACACGCCCCTGGAGAGGGCCACAAGGCCGCAACACTGGAGACCCAGCGAGGGAGACCCCGGAGCGCTTGACCCCTATACAGGGGTATCGCCGGGATCAGCCTCGAAGGGGCCAATGCAACGGTCACGAGTGTTCAACCGACCCCAGGCGACGTGGTAACAAAACAGAACCGGGAATACAACGAGAGACGGGAAGCAGGAACACAGAGGACCAGGAACACGGGGAACTAGGAACGCAGGGAGATCCAGGAACACGGAGAGATCCAGGAACCAGGGAGATCCAGGAACACGGAGAGATCCAGGAACCAGGGAGATCCAGGAACACAGAGAAATCCAAGAACCAGGGAGATCCAGGACCACGGGGGATCCGGAGCCGGGCGAGAACCAGCGATCAGCTTGGAGGGAACCAGGAGGTCGTCCAGGAACACGGTGATCAACCAGGAGCCGGCAGGAACAAGATCTGGAGGAGGTAACACGGAAGGATCAGGTAACAGACCAAACGAGGAGCGACCTGACAGACCAGTAGTGGCAGCTTCCCTAAGGAGAAGGGAGAAGTTGCCCTGGCCCCGACTGATTGCAAACAGGAGGTTTAAATCAGAACAGGGCAGGCCTGATTGGCAGGGCACTGAGACCTGGTGATTGGCTAGGGGGAGGAGCCAGATCCCTGCAGTCTCTCCCACAGAAACCGAGTAGGAGACAGTTTCATGCACATAAGCAGTGGTACCAGAAGTGAGAGGAGCAATGTTGCTCCAGCAGAGGGAGTAAGGGCAGCAGGCCGCGGGCACGAGCGGCAGACCCCCGAGGGGTAACAGCGAGTCTATAATTTGCAGATGTGAGCGCATCCTTAAGGCCTTGTTACATGCTACAATATCGTTAACGATATCGTTGATACGTCACCGGGTTTGTGACGTTGCAGCGACGTCGAAATGACATTGTTGCGTGTGACACGTAGGAACGACCAACGATAAGTTTGTTGATCATTGATCGTGGTCACCTGCCGGGTGGCCAGCATCGGCGTGTGTGACAGCGGGACACCAATGATCAACGACCTCCCAGCGCCGCACAGTACACGCTGGGAGGCTGGTAACCAGGGTAAACATCAGGTGTCTAAGCGCAGGGCTGCGCTTAATTACCCGATATTTGCCCTGGTAACCAGTGTACTCACTGGTCCTGATCGCTGGTGAGTCTGCCTGTGTGAGAGCTTCTCTATCAGGGACCAAGTGTCTTTCGGTCCGCGCCGCTGCTCCAATGAGTATCAAAAAACACTGGAGTGCTTTGAAACAAGATATCTTCAGCTTTATTTTCCAACGCGTTTCGGAGCTAACACCCAGCTCCTTCCTCATTTCCTGAGGAAAGAGCTGGGTGTTAGCTCCGAAACGCGTTGGAAAATAAAGCTGAAAATATCTTGTTTCAAAGCACTCCAGTGTTTTTTGATACTCATTGGAGCAGCGGCGCGGACCGAAAGACACTTGGTCACTGATAGAGTTTCACCCCCACGTTGTGGAAGTGTGGTCCCGGCTGCGGCTGCTGTGTTTGAGCGATCAAGCTAGTTGTGGGCTTCACAACTAAATCAGGTGAGCAGTTTTCATACTGTATGAGATTTGATTCCTATTGAGGATAAGACCCTATGCGCATTCTCATTTTATAGATGTGTGAGAGCTTAGCAGCAATCAGATAACTATGTCCCATTGATCCCGATCATTGGTGGGATCGCTGGGACATCGCAGCGTGTAACGCATTTACATGTCAGAGATTTATCTTGTACACAAAAAATAGTCTGAATAACATCAGTTTCTTATGAGAGTTTCAGCAGAATGTCAGTTTTTACCATCAGAGTATTATCGTTTTTTCTCAGATAAAAAAAATGATGGAGATTTCTCAGCTGTCTCCCATCAGTGGCATCTGATTATTGTCTGATGTTTTTCATGGACCCATGGACTTGCATGTGCAATTATGATCCGAGAATCAGATAAAAATCGGACATATCTCCATGATCTTGTGTGGACCCAGGGGCGGACCTACCGCTTGTTCAGCCCGTTCATTGAACTGGGGTCCTGAGGGAGAGGGGGCCCCTCCAAACTCCAGCACCACATGGCTAATTTAACCATGCAAATTAGCCATGTGGAGCGGAGCCGAGGCGCAAGGAAGGAGCAGGGCCACCACAAGGGGGTAGTTGTATTGGGATGAAGTGTCTCAGGATCTACACTGCTGAATGAATGAAAAACACTGGTTTCAACGGTTGTTCTTTATTCCTACGTGTTTAGGAGCGTTACCATGCTCCTTCCTCAGTGACTTTTTATTATTTGTCCCTGAGGAAGGAGCATGGTAGCGCTCCGAAACGCGTAGGAATAAAGAATACCCATTGAAAACAGTGTTCCAGTTTCTGGTTTCATTCATTCAGCAGCGCGGATCCTGAGACACTTTGTCCCAATACAACTATTGTTTGCCACGTCGATCGTGGATGTGTGGGTCCTGCAGCAGCTGTATCCAGGCGCGCATACTTGTTGTGCGTAACACAACTTTTCCAGGTGAGCAGCTTTCAATAAGGTTCTTGCTGATATCTGTAAGGAGATAAGACCCTATTTGCACATTGTCTCACCCCCTATAGAACACAAGAGGGTGACTGCTCTGCCTGGAGTTAGGGGCCCCAGGTCTCACTTCACGGGGCATGGCCATTGGATCAGGGGCAGGGGAACCCGGCCGTGACTCCAGGAGGTGTGGCCATTTTAGTCAGGGAGCAGGCTCCTCCAGGTCCCCCCACACCACATCTTGCACAGGCTCCCCCTCTCCTATCAATCACCACTGGGCCCCAAAGCTGCAGGGGAGTAGCTGCAGCAGCGAGAGGTGGGCGCCGCCATGTTCCTTGTGGCCGGCTGCATTCACTAACTGTCCAGCTGGTCGATAGAGGTTGAGACTTCTACACTGTGGCCGCGGCCATTTTGTTGAAGTTTCGACTTCTACCGACCGGCTGCAGTTATTCAATGCAGCTGTCCACAAAGAACATGGCAGCGCACACCGCTCGCTGCCACAGGCCCGCAGCTACTCCACCACAGCTCCAGTCCTGCAGGTGTGCCCTCACACTCCCGAGACCTGCCTCCGGTACCCCCGCTACGCATCCATGGTTCCCCCCGACAGTAAGATATGGGGGGGTCTGGGGGAGGGTTGGCAGCCATATATACTGAATGGGGGGCCATATATAGGGAAGGAGGCTGTCGGTATGGCTGAAGGAAGGATTTGGGGAGGCTGTTGGGATGGAGGAAGAATTAAAAGAGGCTGTTGGGAAGGAGGAAGGATTGAGGGAGGCTTTTGGGATGGAGGAAGGATGGAGGGAGGCTGTTGGGATGGAGGAAGGATGGAGGGTGGCTGTTGGGATGAAATAGGCTAATGGGATAGAGGGAGGCTGTCGGGATGGAGGAACGCTATTAGGATGAAGGAAGTATGGAGGGAGGCTGTCAGGATGGAGGGAGGTTGTCGGGATAGAGGGAGGATTGAGGGAGGCTATCATGATTGAGGAAGGATGGAGGGAGGCTGTCAGGATGGAGGAAGAATGGAGGGAGCCTGTCAGGATGGAGGGAGGCTGTTGGGATGGAGGAAGAATGGAGGGAGGCTGTCAGGATAGAGGGAGGCTGTCAGGATGGAGGAAGGATGGAGGGAGGTTGTCAGGATGGAGGAAGGTCGGAGGGAGGCTGTCAGGATGGAGGTTGTCAGGATGAAGAAAGGATGGAGGGAGGCTGTCGGGATGGAGGAAGGATGAAGGGAGGCTGCTGGATGGAGGAAGGATGGAGGGAGGCTGTCAGGATGGAGGAAAGATGGAGGGAGGCTGTTGGGATAGGGGAAGGATGGAGGGAGGCTGTTGGGATGAAGGAAGGAAGGATGGAGGGAGGCTGTAAGGATGGAGGAAGAATGGAGGGAGACTGTCGGGATGGATGAAGGATGGAGGGAGGCTGTCGGAGTGGAGGGAAGCTGTTGGGATGTTATCTATATGGCCTGCAGCTGTCTCTATTGTGTATTCTCTATTGTGTACAGCCAGTAGCAGTCTCTATTGTGTATTCAGCCCACAGCAGTCTCAAGTGTGTGTGTGTGTGTGTGTAATATATAATAGAGAGAGTGTAAAAAAAGGAAAAACAGCACAAAAAATAGACAAAAGTGGACTTTATTGCCCAATGGTGTGGCCACACATTGGGCAATAAAGTCCACTTTTTTCTATTTTTTTGTGCTGTTTTTCCTTTTTTTTACTCTATTGTAAGGAACCAACTGGATTGCTGGTTGGCAAAGCTTTGCACATAAATTGAGGTAAGTGCTGTTCCAATTTTTCACTATATATAATGTGTGTTTGGATTTAGGTGAAGCTAGGGTGGAGGCGGAGTCTGGGCAGAGTCTCAGGGGATGGAGGCTGGGTGGAGTCTCAGAGGGGCCCCAAAATTTTGGCAGTCAGGGGCCCCGAAATTCCTAGTGGCAGCCCTGGGAAGGAGTACTCACTATGTGCAGTGATTCACTGCAATGTCCATGGTGGCAGGACCTTTGGTGACATCACAGTCATGTGACTCACCGAAGGTCCTCCACTGCATTGCGGAAGTCAGAGGTCTGCATAGTGTGCGGTGGCAGGACCTGGAGACTCCACCTCTTCTATATTAAATTTCTAGGCGCCAAGACTGAGGCACAGGAGCGCTCCTCACTCGCTCCTGCACTGGGGTTGCAGACGGGACAGGTAAGCGCTCCTAGGAGCCGAAGATGGGATGGATAATGATTTTAGATGAGGGGGCTGTGGTGGGGGAGGAATGGGGACAGGTAACTGTCCAAGGGACATAATGATGCAATGGGGAACTTTATGGGACAAAAAGGGGCATTATAGAACACTGGGGCATTATAAGGCAATGAAGGATCTTATGCGGCAGTATGGGATATTATGGGGCAATGAAAGACATTGAGGGGTAATGGGGGACATTATGGGACATTGAAGGTTAATGGGGGACAGTATGGGGCACTAAGGGATATTGTGGGGCAATGAGGGACATTATGGAGCAGATTGGGACATCAGGCAATGGGGGACATTATGGGGCAATGAAGGATATTGTGGGGCAATGAGGGACATTGTGGGAAAATGAGGGACATTGTGGCATGTTTGGGGACATTATGGGGCGTGGAAGTATATTGTGGGCAATGAGGGACATTATGGGGCAAAGAGGGACATTGTGGCGTGTTTGGGGACATTATGGGTTAATGAGGGATATTGTGGGGTAATGAGGGATATTGTGGGGGAATGAGGGACATTGTGACGTGTTTGGGGACATTATGGGGCAATGAGGGCTATTGTGGGGCAATGAGGGACATTGTGGCGTGTTTGGGGACATCATGGGGCAAATTGGTACCTTGTTGGGCAATGGGGGACAATATGGGGCAATAAGAATATGGGGTAAATTGGGACATTGTGGACATGATGGGACAGTGAGGGGATTGTGAAAGGGGGCATAGTATAATGAGGTGGGGGGACTTTATGCAGAGATGTAGAATGGGAGAGATGTTACAGAAAGGGGAGGTTTTTGAGACAGTATGAAAAGGGGCAGTTTGAGGGGCTATTTTAGAGAAGAGCAGTGTATGGGGGGATATTCTGTACAGGAAAAACCGTGAGGGGTGCAGCATGTGATATATTTATATTCCTAGGGCAGTGTAATGCTACTTTTTATTTTTAAGGGCACTCTGTCGGGAAATGCTGAAGACGAAAAGAGAGAAATCTCATCATGGTGTCTGTGCTACATGGAGACAAAAGGGACGGCAACAACTTCAGTCCAAGATGTCATCTATAAGGTACCTGGATGTAAATCTTTATTTGTGATACTGACTAGTCCTCATCAGTCTGAGGTTCCTGTATGATCTGCTGTCTAATAATGATAGATAACAACAACTCCCAGCATCTCCCTACCATTAGTAAGAATAAACTTGGATTTGTAGCTTCAATTAACAACCTCTTCTGATTTCACTTGTTTCCCTACATAAAATATTACCTGGAAGCTATACTGGGCTGTATATATTACCTGGAGGCTGTGCTGGGCTGTAT
Organism: Allobates femoralis; assembly: GCA_033576535.1. NCBI lineage: Eukaryota > Metazoa > Chordata > Amphibia > Anura > Aromobatidae > Allobates > Allobates femoralis. The sequence continues at coordinate 40,984,606 of JARQOC010000007.1, forward strand.
ATATTACCTGGAGGCTGGGCTGTATATATTACATGGAGGCTGTTCTGGGCTGTATATATTACCTGGAGGATGTGCTTGGCTGTATATATTACCTGGAGGTTGTGCTTGGCTGTATATATTACTTGGAGGCTGTGCTGGGTTATATATGTCATTTGCATGCTGTGCTGGTCCGTATGTGTTATATGGAGGCTGTGCTGGGCTATATGTATTATTTGAAGGCTTTGCTGGGCTATATATGTTATTTGGAGGCTGTGCTGGGCTGTATATATTATTTTGATGCTGCAACTGGCCAAATATATACAGCCCAGCAGTAGCCTGCAGATAATAAATACAGCCCTGCATAGCCTCAATATTATATATACAGCCAATTTATTGTGGGAAAACCCATAGCTAGAATTGATATGCTGCAGATTTTCTCGCACTAAAATACACAGCATTGTAATATTTATAAATCAATATATTTACATAACCTTGTTGTACTATGAAGGAGGGGGCCCAAAATAATTTCTTGCACAGGGGCTCACTACAGTCTGAGTCTGCCCCTGTGTGGACCAGTCAGTCTGCAAAAATACACGGACATATGAACAGGTCCATAGACTATAATGAGTATAAGGTCTAGCTATGAAAAACACAGATAGAGGCTTAAAGGGAACCAACCACCCCCAATGACCCCCCCGGACTATTAATATCAGTCCCTACACACAGCACATAGATGTGCTGCAATGATTTTTGCTAAAAAAACTGTTTTTTAAAACTAAAGATAATGATTTAGAAAGTTTAAACCGAATGGACGGATGGGCGGTACTTATCTGTGGCAAAAGCCGATATCTGATGCCAATCATCCTCCCGTCTCCCCTCGCAGCAGTTATGGACAGCCCTTTGTTCAGCGTCACTGCCTGGTGCACGGGCTCGCATGCCCGTGCACACGTCATCATCTACAGCCGGGAAGCGAGCGCGCGCTCTGTCTTCCATAGCCGAGCGCAGGAAGTCAGAGCGCGCGCTCGCTTCCCGGCTGTAGATGATGACGTGTGCACGGGCATGCGAGCCCGTGCACCAGGCAGTGACGCTGAACAAAGGGCTGTCCATAACTGCTGCGAGGGGAGACGGGAGGATGATTGGCATCAGATATCGGCTTTTGCCACAGATAAGTACCGCCCATCCGTCCATTCGGTTTAAACTTTCTAAATCATTATCTTTAGTTTTAAAAAACAGTTTTTTTAGCAAAAATCATTGCAGCACATCTATGTGCTGTGTGTAGGGACTGATATTAATAGTCCGGGGGGGTCATTGGGGGTGGTTGGTTCCCTTTAAAGGACATAATAAAATGAAAATCGATGAATACGCTGGTATAAAAACGACCTAGTGGTTTCAGATTGTCTTTTTCGATGCAGATTTTTGAACCAAAAGCAGCAGTGGATTTAGAAGTGCCAGAAAATATAAAGGAAGAATTTATAGTTCTCCATCATGTTGGATCCATTTCTGGCTTTGGCCCAAAGAACTGCATCATTAATAGAAGTTACATTTTTCCAAAATTGTGCTATGTGTATGAAATCATATTACCATTATTTTAGGCTAGCAGCTATCATTAAATTTTGCAAATGAAATAATTTATTAGTGGTTCCTTACGTTTTTTCCAATTATTATTAAACTTCAACTCCCACCATGTCCTAACAATCAGGCAGTGGCTATCATTGATGCAGAGAGTTGTAGTTTTACACGAGCTGTTAATCCATAGTGGTCCACTGATGTGCAAGATTATTTAGAAGTGCCTGGACAAAACGGATCTTCACAGATTGTTGGGTTTAGACTGGGGTGCCTGGGGACCAGCAGCGACGTGCAATGATTTGATTGTTCATAAATTCATCTATAGTAAACTGGTGAGTTTATTAAATGAATGATGAGACGCTGCCTTTGTCTGTATATACTGCCTTAAGTGTACTCACATGGGGGGAAGAAACCTCCACAGGGGCCCACCGGGAAATTCACCTGTTACTCTATCGGTCAGTCTGGGCCTGATTGGTTATGCTTAGAATTATTAGAATATACTAAACGCCGACCAAGTCTGATACTTCTCGCATTGAATATTTCTTGTCAAAAATGCAAAGATGTATTAGAATTTCAGTAGACAGGGGCGTAACTACAATAGATGCAGGGGTTGCGATCGCACCCGGGCCCTGCAGCCTAGGGGGCCCCAAAAGTCCCTTTGGCCTATAGAAAAAGACTAATACTATTAAAGATTTGCAATAATTGGGGGCCCCATTGGAGCTTTCGCATCGGGGCCCCTGGGCCTGAAGTTAGGCCACTGACAGTAGACCCAGAACACATCAACTCTAAGGCCCCTTTCACATCTATGCATTTGCTGCGTTTTGCTTCATTTGCGTTTTTATGCGTTTTTACCGCAAAAACGCATCAAAACGCATGCGTTTTTGTCCCCATTGATTTTAATGGGAACGCATGAAAAACGCATGCAAAAAAATGCATGTCAAAACGCATGTGCGTTTGAAAAAACACAAAACGCATGCGTTTTTGCAAACGCAGCCCAAAACGCTGTTTTGAGCTGCGTTTGCAAAAACGCATGCGTTTTGCGTTTTTGCAAACGCACATGCGTTTTGACATGCGTTTTGCATGCGTTTTTCATGCGTTCCCATTAAAATCAATGGGGACAAAACCGCCTGCGTTTTGATGCGTTTTTGCGGTAAAAACGCATAAAAACGCAAATGAAGCAAAACGCAGCAAATGCATAGATGTGAAAGGGGCCTAAGAAAGAACAACATAGCTCCTGGATTACTTAGCATGGTGGTAATGCCCAATCTGGTGTCATAACTGTCTTTTTGCAGTATAAGGACATGTGGATGTCACTTGATATATAACTGAACAGATTCTTCTGAAATTTTCCTCCTAAGCATTTACAACAGGCGTGAAACAATGATATTCATGAAGGTGGCATGTTGTATACTGTGTTGCGGTACCATCCTGTTCAGCCATTATGAATATAGGGATGTCATCTTGTTAGGGGATGTAATGTAATAATAATCCGCAAGCTAATGGTAAAATAAATAATAGAACAAAAAGAAGTGTTTACAAATTATTGTGCAAAAAGTGAGTCAACTGGCAAAATATATTTTACCATCACATCAGTTAAAGCAAATGTTGGTGGCCAAGGATTAGGACATTTTATATATATATATATCTGTATATATATATAAAGCTATGCATTGCTCATTGCTCCCCGGGATGTAAAGGGTGTTGTATTACTAGGCACACTGGTGGGGAACAGTCTGGCATGATACAGGAGAAAGGCAGCAGGATAGATTGGGAGAGAGAACAGGTGGTGTGGAGGAGGGTGAGAGAACAGAATCATTTTTGGACAAGGAGCGGAGGAGTGGGAAAAACTAAAGAGAGGGACAGAAAAATTGAGTGAAGACAGGAGGAGCGTAGGAGGATTATGTTTCGGTAAGCCAGAACAAGAGGAATGGTTCAGAGGTCTATCTATATAGAATAGAGATGCAAGTATCTAATGCAACAACTATGTTTACCCATATATTAGTATAGTGAGGTTCTGTGGTCATTTATCATTTTAAAGACTAATTAGAACAAAAAAACCTGATCCACATGATAGGGGATAACTTGCTGATCGTTGGGACCCCTACAGTGATCTTGAGATCAAGGCTTTGCAGCCCTGTCAGTAATGGAGCAGAGAGGCACATATTTTATCTCAATTTCATCAATTATCTATCATCTCCCAGAAATAGCCGTGAACTGTACTTGTCAGTCCCATAGACTTCGCTCACAGTCATTGCTTACATGTGGGTGGCATGTGATTGCTGCATCCAATCAAGAGCTGTAGTTTTGGCATCACCACTCAGCAATGGAATATTGGGAGATATAATGCGAAATAGTGTAGTGTAGTGTATGAGTACCAGGTTTCAGGCCAAGGCTTCAGAATGATTAACCCTTTAACAACCATTAATTCATATTTAAACAGCAGCCAGTATGAGGCCTCCATGCCGTGTTAAAATGGTGTTAAGGAATAATTGAATAGTCCCCCCTATGGGTGAAAGACTCACGGGTGATAGCTGTTTATGACAGCTGGCACCTGCAGACATCGGTCCTGACCAGTTTTGGAACCAATGGGGGCCAAATATAACCCCTTAAATTCTGCTTTCAACTGCAGCAGTGGCAACTAAGGGGATAAAAGACAGCTTGAATGCCCTTGTGCACTATGTGGGCTGTTTTTAACCTTTTCCTGTGCCTGCGCATTACAGTACTTTGCTCTGCCCTTAGTAGGGCAGAGAGAATTGCACATGTGTGGGAGCGCAATGGAGGAGACTGTATATGGATGACTTAGGACACATCTTCCACATGAAGCAAAGAATAGGACGGCATTCACTGAAAGAGAGGAGGCGCCAGACCGATACCTGCAAAACCTGACAGACCGGACTGCCCCCCCAGTGAGTATAATAAAAGCTGTTGTTTACATTATACAGATTGGCCTTGGGACATATTTCCAGAATACTCTATATAAGGGCTTACTGGTGGTGCCGCAGCTTATATGCAAAAAAACAGCTGACAGGTTCAATTTAAATGATCAAAAAAGGTATAAAATATTAACCCTAATGGTACCTTTACACGCCGCTACCGAAAGGTAGAAACAGGCCGGTGTCGGAGACAATTGTACCTTTTACCTTCAAAACACCGCGAGGTTGCAGCGTATAATTCAGGTAGCACCTTCCTGTCCCTTTGGATACCTGTCTTTCAGCCGTGCTGCAAAACAAGCAGGTATAATCCCTATGGTAGCGGCGTGTAATCGGGGCACAGGTACGGTATTTCAGTTCCCTGGGGCGTGCTACAGCGTCATGTATACCACGCCCCATCAGCTATCATTGGTGGGGACTACTGTGTACCCATTGGCTGTCCCTGTACAGGGCGGCATATTTAACGAGATGACCAGTCACTACACATTTGCTATTGCGTCATGTATTAGCCAGCCTCCCTGTGCTGGCTGGCCAATCATGATGCTATTGCATTGTCCAATCACCGTACGAGCGCCGCGTAATACACAACTCTGTCACGCCTATGTAGTTACTGCGCACAATATGTACGCCCAGATTCCCTTGTGGTGGCGGCGTGTAAATCAGGGAAGGTGCTCCACAGAAGGTAACCTGCAGCACCCGTCGGCACTTCCAGGGAACGAAAATACCTTCTGTGGAGCACCTTGTGGTGGCGTGTATTTGCGGTATCAGGTACCGTTAGCAACTGTTGAAAATGTGCGCGTGCACGTGCGGTGCCTACCTGTTGATACCTTCGGCGTGTAAAGGTACCATAACAGGTAACAGGTTCCTTTTAACCCTCTTTCAAGTTAGCCACAAATTAGCTAGGCTTAGTTCAGCCAGAGTCCACTTTCGTGAAACCACTTTGTAAGTTGTTTCAGAGGGCGGCTGACAGTTGTCATACCTAGAATATATTTTACATTATACATAATACAGCACCAGAAGCAGTATCAAAATAGGAATACATCACCCACCAAAAGTACCGAAAGTACAGAAATACATAATCAGAACCACTAACGGTACAGTAATACAGCATTACAACCATCATCAGTACAGAAATATATCACAATAAGCACCATCTGTACATCAATACAGCACCATAACCACCATCAGTACCTGAATACTACACCAGAACCAACAATATTACAAAAATACAGCATCATAATCATCATAAGCACATGAATACATCACCAGAACCATCATTAGTACATTAATACGTCACCAAGCTTAGTACAGTGATCAGCGTCAGGTCAGTTCCTTATACAATTGTATTGCATAAATCTACAATTCCCATTATTTCCAAAAGGGATCCTGACCTCGCAAAATGTGGCCTCAGCCTCTATATACCTGTCCATACACCATGTTAATAGATTTCTAGGCATCCCTTTGTGCTTGTAAAGTAATATAGTAAACTTTAGATAAGTTGTTATGATACCTTATAATCTGCGGCTTCTCATTATTTGAGAAGCTGCAAAAGGCGTTCCTTTTTGGGCCTCCCTGCCGCCTGCTTTGTAATTATTCACGCCCCTATGGGCTTGTTACAGAGCAGGGACAGTGCTCGTCATGTAAGGGGCGTCATATCCGGCTTTACCACGTCAGTACACCCATGACGAGCACTGTCCCTGCTCTGTAGCAAGCCCATAGGGGCATGAATAATTACAAAGCAGGTGGCGGGGAGGCCCAAAAAGGAACGCCTTTTGCAGCTTCTCAAATAATGAGAAGCCGCAGATTATAAGGTATCATAACAACTTATCTAAAGTTTACTATATCACTTTACAAGCACAAAGGGATGCCTAGAAATCTATTAACATGGTGCAGGAACAGATATATAGAGGCTGAGGGCACATTTTGAGAGGTCAGGTTCACTTTAAACAATGGAGAGGAGATACTGAAAGTTGTTGTTAACATCCATCTTCAGACTGCTGACCATACCGGAACCAGAATACTGGCAAGAAGTAGTCAGAATCACAAATAAACCTTTACATTCAGGTACATTATAGATGAAATCTTCTCAAATTGGAGTCATGCGTTTTCTTTTCTTCTCCTTGTCCAGATGTCGTGATTACTTTTTAGATTCACAGCTTGCCTCTGCTGACTTTTTTTTCTGTGGCTAGAAGTTGCAGAGCAGCACAACACAGGTCCTTCAACTGTATATGACCACGGATGGGCAATGCATAACTCCCACCTATTGATTCAATTAGCGGTGGTCCTGGACAACTATTTTAAAAATTGGCTCCGAAAAACAGTTGAATTGAATTGACAATTTTTATCAGTAATCAGCAAATTTAGAAACATACAGGACAAAGACTGGTGGAGTGCACATAATGATATAAAATTATGAACTTATAAATAGATTTTTTTCTGTATGCTACGGCAATAATTGCTGTTATTGTCCTGCCCTATAATTCTTAAATAGCTGTGCCCCTCCATTGCTTTAGAAGCACCTATCTTTGCCCTGTATGTTTGTAAATTTATGAATTGATTATTGATAAAAATTGTCACAATTTTTATATATTTTATATATTCAAAGCATAGAATAGGCTGGTAATAGATATATTGTTAGTGTCTCTGCTGTGTGCATTATACACACATAGCTTTGCTACATATTCACATATACATACACACATCTATGCTACATATGAATATATAAGCTGAAAAGGAGAAAGGGGAGTGCACATAGGGTTTTATCCGTGGTAACAACAATGTAAAGCATCTATGGTTAGACTCCCTTTTTTGGTTGTAAGAGTCACAACCAACTTGAAACAACCTATATGGCCGCTGCAGATCTCCTTGGGAAACACTCTGGTCAGGATAGAAAGAAAGTGGGTTCACTCAGCGCCACCAAATAAAGACTGATCTGGATGATCTTTCTTTTTCTTGGTACTTTATTGGAGCCGACGCATTTCGTAGCCTGCTGCTACTTCCTCAGTGCATTTACATTTATATAGGATACATCATGACATCACATGTTAACAAATTTAACAAGTTACATACACTTATCCTTTGTATAGTCCCAATCCCTTTAAAATCCATTTACCGTATATACTCGTGTATAAGCCGAGTTTTTCAGCACAAAATTTGTGCTGAAAAGTGCCCCCCTCGGCTTATGCACGAGTCAGTGACGGCTGAGTGTGTGGGGCCGGTGTCTGGGGGCTGGAGGAGGTGGGGGAGGCTGTACAGTGAGCGGGCAGTCACGTGCCCCCGCTCATTAGTGCAATGCAATATGCACTGCATCCCCCTGTCCATCAGCGGCAGGGGGAGCGGTGCATATTACATTGCACTGTCAGCGCTCCTCCGCCCCCCCTGTGGTAGTATACAGCAGTGCCCCCCGTTGCTGCCGCACACCTGTAAAAAGAAGCGGTTTCATACTTATCCTCCTGCTGTCGCCGCGCGCATCCTCCGCTCTCCTTCTTGCTTGCACCCGGCGTCCATCCACATGACCGTGCACAAATAATGACGTCATTATTTGTGCGCGGTCATATGGATGGACGCCGGGTGCAAGCAAGAAGGAGAACGGAGGATGCGCGCGCGGTGACAGCAGGAGGATAAGTATGAAAGCGCTTCTTTTTACAGGTGTGCGGCAGCAACGGGGGGGGGGGGCTGTGTATACCCACAGGGGGGGGCACTTCTGTATACTACCACAGGGGGGGGCTGCTGTATATACCTCTGTGGCTGCTGTATACTACCACAGGGGGGGGCTGCAGTATACTACCACAGGGGGAGACTGCTGTATACTACCACTGGGGAGGCTGCTGTATACTACCACTGGGGCTGCTGTATATACCTCTGTGGCTTCTGTATACTACCACAGGGGGAGGCTGCTGTATACTACCACAGGGGAGAATGCTGTATACTACCACTGGGGAGGCTGCTGTATACTACCACTGAGGCTGCTGTATATACCTCTGTGGCTGCTGTATACTACCACAGGGGGAGGCTGCTGTATACTACCACAGGGGGAGACTGCTTTATACTACCACAGGGGTAGACTGCTGTATACTACCACAGGGGGAGACTGCTGTATACTACCACAGGGGGAGACTGCTGTATACTACCACAGTGGGAGACTGCTGTATACTACCACAGGGGAGACTGCTGTATACTACCACAGGGGGAGACTGCTGTATACTACCACTGGGGAGGCTGCTGTATACTACCACTGGGGCTACTGTATATACCTCTGTGGCTGCTGTATACTACCACTGGGGAGGCTGCTGTATACCACTGGGGGGGACTGTATACCTGTGCTGGGGTCCACCCTCGGCTTATACACGAGTCAATAGGTTTTCCCAGGTTTCGGGGCAAAAGTAGGGGGTCAGCTTATACACGGGTCGGCTTATACACAAGTATAAACGGTAGTTTTTATTTTAAACAAAATGACCCAAAAACTATTAAGGCCACGTTACACACACAGATATCTGTTCAGATATTGATTACAGATCTCTGGTTGCAGTGAAATCATGGACACATTGTTACATTTGTACACAGCCACAAAATGGAGCAATGTGTCCATGATTTCACTGCAACCAGAGATCTGTGACCAATATCTAAACAGATATCTGTGTGTGTAACTGGGCCTTTAGTGTTTTACCCGGTTTGTAGTTAAAGAAGTAAAATAAAATCCATTATCTGGTATTGAACTCCAAACTCTCACTCTAATTATAACCATTTCATCCTGTTCTCTACCTCTATACTACATTGTGGTTGAACAGTTATCTATTTTCTTTTCTTAAAAGCTAGCGTAATATTTCTACCTGCTCCTTATTAAAATAATGCATCATTAAAAGCAAAATAGCACGTCACGCGGGATTCCCTCCTTGATTCTTTCACTTAATTTAATCTTGTAGTTTGTATGATCGGTTTCAACTAATTTTGTAGCCATTTTATTGATTTTAATGTAATCCTCATGTTATTTTGCATTTACTGATGAACGATTTTAATAAGGAGCAGGTAGAAATAGGACACCTTATAACTGTTAACTACTGATAATTGTGTATCTACACCTTAAACACTGGAGCTCCCTTATTATGATTGGCAACTGTCCGCCCCGGGTGATGCCGTGTGTCTGTATACCCTTTACTTGTTAAAACCGTATTCATATATATCCAATCTCTGTATATATATATATGGGTTAAGCGCACAATCTGGCTAGTGGCTGGAACCTTTCTCTTTTAGTCTATAGATTGTTCTTGGTCTCGGTGTCTATTAAAAACACAGTGTATTGGTATAACCCTTTCTCGGGAATTTTAAATTCCCGAGAGAGGGTTTTACCAATACACTGTGTTTTTAATAGACACCGAGACCAAGAACAATCTATAGACTAAAAGAGAAAGGTTCCAGCCACAAGCCAGATTGTGCGCTTAACCCATATATATATATATGTATATATATATATATGTGTATATATATATATATATATATATATACATATATATACAGAGATTGGATATATATGAATACAGAAATAGGACACCAGCTTTTAAGAAAAGAAGATAGACAAATGTTCAACCACAATGTAGTATAGAGGTAGAGAACAGGATGAAATGGTTATAATTAGAGTGAGAGTCTGGAGTTCAATACCAGATAATAGATTTCATTTTACTTTTTTATGTACATGCCGGATAAATAACTAGATTTTATGGCACTTTGTTTAAAATGAAAACTAAATGGATTTTAAAGGGATTGGGAATATACAAAGGACGAGTGTATGGGTTCTTGTAATGAAAAATAAGATTCTGAGGAAACTGTTATGATGATCACATGAGTAGACCGGAGCTCACATCACCGGTGACTTGTTAATTTGTTAACTTGTGATGTCAAGATGTATCCTATGTAAAGCTGTCCTGCTAAGTGTGTGTAATGTAAATGGCCCTGAGGAAGTAGCAGCAAGGCTATGAAACGCGTTGGATCCAATAAAGTACCAAGAAAAAGAATCTGGATCAGTCTTTATTTTGTGGAACCCATTTTCTTTCTATCCTAACCAGAACATATGAACATATAGACACTGTGAGGCATTGACATTTGTCATACGTGAAGGTAGCTACATATCCCCATAATGTGCATAGAAACCTACTGAGACTGGCTGGAGTGTGTTATATTCACAACTAATGCTGTAGGTGCAACACAAAATAGAACAGTGTGAATTTGGTCAAGCTATGTGTCCAAGTCTATTAGGAAAAATGATTGGTGCTTTTATTTTTGGAGAGATCTGTAGGATGGTAGTGGGACCGATCTCTCCCTCCAACACAGGTCTTGGCACTGGTCCCATGGCCACGATTCCTATTAACTCCTGCAGTAAAAATCAGGGTTTGTCTCAGTTGCAATACAGGTTACAGAGCAGCAGGTTCTCTGTAAGCTTATCTGTGCGAGGCTAGTGCAGACCAGGCCTGGAAACTTGCACACTGTACTCGATAGTTCTAAAGAAGTGCAGGTGTCAAACGTACTATTTTTTTATGTGTGTGATCCAGCCGTGCTCCAAAAATCCAGGTCTGTTTGAGTGAGCTGTTGTGGAAATTAAAGACTGTGATTTTGAACATTCTACTTGGCCACTGCCTCACTTTCTGGGTAATCTAAAGCTGCAGCCTTATAACACACAGAGCTCTGCTGCTACTTGCATACAGAAAACGCATTCAGAAAAAGAATGAGCATGTCAATTAGTAATCCGATTTCTTTTCCATGTTCTTTTTCATGTTCCAATATCTGATGAAGATCTAACTCCAGCCCGAAACGTCATATAATTTTTACAGTGGATTGCTTTACCAAATAAAAAATATTTTTAATCTAAAGTTAACCTAGAGTGCCAAGTTCTTTGCTATAATTAGGTATTATAAATGTCCTGGCAGGAGACAGGGGAAACCCTTGAGGCTTTGAGGTATTTATTGGTGCTGTGATGACATACCGTATATACTCGTGTATAAGCCGACCCGTGTATAAGCCGACCCCCCTACTTTTGCCCCAAAAATCTGGAAAAACCTATTGACTCGTGTATAAGCCGAGGGTGGACCCCAGCACAGGTATACAGCCCTCAACAGTGTGGTATACAGCAGCCCCAGAGGTATATACAGCAGCCCCAGTGGTAGTATACAGCAGCCCCAGAAGTATATACAGCCCCAGTGGTAGTATACAGCAGCCCCACAGGTATATAGAGCCCCAGTGGTAGTATACAGCAGCCCCACAGGTATATACAGCCCCAGTGGTAGTATACAGCAGCCCCACAGGTATATACAGCCCCAGTGGTAGTATACAGCAGCCCCACAGGTATATACAGCCCCAGTGGTAGTATACAGCAGCCCCAGTGGTATATACAGCCCCAGTGGTAGTATACAGCAGCCCCACAGGTATATACAGCCCCAGTGGTAGTATACAGCAGCCCCACAGGTATATACAGCCCCAGTGGTAGTATACAGCAGCCCCACAGGTATATACAGCCCCAGTGGTAGTATACAGCAGCCCCACAGGTATATACAGCCCCAGTGGTAGTATACAGCAGCCCCACAGGTATATACAGCCCCAGTGGTAGTATACAGCAGCCCCACAGGTAAATACAGCCCCAGTGGTAGTATACAGCAGCCCCACAGGTAAATACAGCCCCAGTGGTAGTATACAGCAGCCCCACAGGTAAATACAGCCCCAGTGGTAGTATACAGCAGCCCCACAGGTAAATACAGCCCCAGTGGTAGTATACAGCAGCCCCACATATATATGTCCCAGAGGTATATACAGGCCCCCCCATCTATATACAGGCCCCCCGCCGGAATCCTGTAAAGGAATAGATTAGTATACTTATCCATCCGCTGCTGCTGTCGTCTTCCGGTTTCCTCCTCGGTCGCACAGGCAATGACGTCATTGCCTGCGAACTTCGGAAGAAGACGCACGCGAGACGCTGGAAGATGGAAGATGCTGGATCACGATGGCGGCGGGACAGCTGCAGCGGATAGATAAGTATACTTATCTATTCCTTTACAGGATTGCGGCGGGGGGCCTGTATATAGATGGGGGCACTGTATACATTGTATACAGTATACAGTGACTCGCGTATAAGCCAAGGGGGGGACTTTTCAGCCCAATTTTTGGGCTGAAAAACTCTGCTTATACGCGAGTATATACGGTAGTTTATGTACTACTTCTGCTGTCTGAAGTTATATGCAATCTATCATCAGTACACCAGGGTAGTCCTATTTGGATTTTCACAAGATGGATTGGTTTAGTTTACTAAAAGGGCAATGCCCCACTTGATATATACTCGTCACTAACAGGCCATTAAAACATAACCTTTATATTTATTCACTAAAATCATTCTTCTCTTCTCAGTCACATCACTGCAATTGTGACTATCTGACTCACTGTATGCGTGAGCTGGCAGTCTCTTTTACAATCAAAGTCAATAAAGCCTTCTTCTAATGCTCTATAGACTTACTTGGTAAAAGCCATTTCCAGGTTATGCAGAGCAAAGTGTGCAGAATGGTGACATCACTAAGAAGAGGAGAAGCACGGCACCGGACACCGGAGAGAGCAGCGGTAGGTAACTATATTAATACACTTATACTATATCACAAGGACGTATAATACTACGGTAATATTTATTCATTTATATAGCGCTATTAATTCCATAGTGCTTTATAAACATTTTTATAACACTGTCCCCATTGGAGCTCACAATCTAAACATCCTATCAGTATCTACTATATAATTGCCCTATTGTGTCTGTCTGTCTCTCTGTAACCGAAATCCTGCGTCGCTGATTGGTCGCTGAGCGGCCATGCCCCCAGCCATGGCCCCCACCCGATTGGCTGTCCCCGCTGTCACTCACTACACCCAGCCCTCTATTCTTTTTACTATCAAATGGGAAGAGTTGTGTGTTTGGGAAAGGAGATGAGGAGCAGAGCGGAGGACGGTGCACCTGCCTGCTCCACTGCCGGGCCCACAGCACTGGGATGGAGAGCACACAAACTCCTGGGGATCTGGGATCAGCTGGAACAAGCTCCAAGTACTGACAGATCCTGGGATCTCCCTCCAGGGCAAGTGGATGTAAGGTGCAGCATCTCCGGAGGAGCATGATCAGGCAGATCGGCTTCCAGACGCCGCACCCCTGCTGTGATCTCTGCTCCAAGGACCCCTGCTCTGATCTATGTGATCTCTGTTCACTGGATCCCTGTGACCTCTGCCTCTCCAGCACATACCTGTGAACCACACTGACACCACCGAACACCGACGCTGCCGAACACTGACACCACTGAACACCGTCACCACTGCACACAAACACTGCTGCACACTGACACCACTGAACACCTACACCGCCGCACACTGACACCACTGAATACAGACACCGCCACACACTTACATTACTGAACACCAACACAGCCGCACACTGACACCCCTGAACACCGACACCACCACACATCGATACTGCTGCACACTGACACCACTGAACTCCAACAGTGCTGTACACCGACACTACTGAACACTGACATCACTGAACTCCAACACTGCTGTACACCGACACCACTGAACACTGGCACTGCAGTAGGTATCTACTATATAATTGTCTAATTCTGTCTATTTGTCTGTAATGGAAATCCCACATTGCTAATTGGTCGTGCCAGCGCCAATCAGCAACAGGCACAGTCTGGCCGTGAATTGGCGCGGGATTTAAACCCATCTTCGCATTGCATTATTCTTAAATCTTCATAAATAAACTACATACATATTCTAGAATACCTGATGAGTTAGAATCGGGCCACCATCTACTGTCTTTCAAAAGTGGGAGGAAACTGGAGTGCCTAGAGGAAACCCACGCAAACACAGGGAGAACATCCAAACTCCTTGAAGATGTTGTCCTTGGTGGGAATTGAACCCAGGACCTCAACACTGCAAGTTGAAACAAGTTTGCAATGCTAACCACTGAGCCACCATTTTAAGAATAAACTTTTTGCTTTTCTAAATCAAGTCGTTTTTATTTGAAGTTTCAACAGAGAAAATTACATCCCAATAAACTGTGGTATAAAAAGTGAACATCAACTTACTGTATATATACCAAGCAAAATAACCAATCTTACATCATATAACACCTTCCCCCCAACCACACCCATTTGTCATATAACAAGCAGCAAATAAGTCGTCACACAGTAGATCATAAAACACAACAGGCCACAATATTTTCTAAGGCACTATATCAGAAGGCTGTGGGCCCTTAGGCGGATGCATCCTTTCTCTCAGATGAGTAGCTGAAGTTAGACCCGGGTAGTCCATCCAACCACCCCTCACGTTCTCAAACTGCATATGTTGTCCTCTCTTAACATATATATTCTGTTCTATCATAACAATAAAGTTAATTTTATTAACCAATTCTTGTCTGACTCGTGATTTGTCATCCAACCAGTGGCCGAAATAAGTTTTCTGGCAGCATACAGGATTCTAGCAATAGTCAATTTTCCCCAATCATCAACGGCGCTGTCCTCCATGCACCCCAGTACACAAGTCAGTGGGTTCCTCGAAATGTCCACCCCTGTTACTTCCTGTGTCAAGTTAAGGGTCTGCACCCAAAAGTTCTACAAGCTAGGGCAGGACCACATCATATGCAAGAGGTCTTCCCCATCCTCAGAGCAGCCCGGACAACAGGAATTTCCTGCAAACCTACCCTTTTCATCCAGACCGGAGTCCTGTACACCCTATGGATTAAATAGAGTTGTGACACTCTCCTGGCCTCACTCATAGAAACTCTGGGAATAAATTTTTCTCTTAATGTGGCTGGGTGTTTTTGCAGAAGTGAGTCTAAGAACCCCCTACATATAAGGAAGATAAACCCCCTGGTGTCCCTCAGTGACCCAATAAGATTCACCAAATTATCTGATTGCACCACTACTTGTGATATTTTAAGTTGTCGAGTAATGGTGTGGCACCCCTGCTGGGGATTGCCACAGGACCCATCGGTGCAAGGAGAGACATACAACTTGGTACACACAGCACACAACACCTTCCTCCCCAGACCTGGAGAGGGAGCTCTACTTGCTGCCTTAAGCAAGTTCCCCTATAAGGATCCAGGCCTGAGGGGAGGAGTCGGTTAGTTCCAGTCAGACAGCCAAAGAGGAAGTTACTGGAAGGAGCTGGTCGCTGGGATCAAGCCAGGTCCAGGACCAGGGAACACTGACCAGCTGTGCTGCACCCTAGGGAGAGGGTTGGAGGCCAGTGGAGGAAGTAGGAGAAAAGAACACAGGAACAGACCTGGTTTCCCTTTAGCCCACCTGGACACTGGAGTCCGATTCTGCTAATAATCTAAAGTGTAGCAGAGAAAGCCCGAACAGACCAGGAGGATCTAATCCCCCTGAGGTAAAGAAGAGAAGACACTCAAACGTGACCAAGTATAGGACCAGGAACCTAAGCAGAGAATAGGGATCCCACAGAAAAGTCCTCAATGTTGGTTATGGAGTAGTACCCTGAGAGGGAGAAGGAGCGGCAAGTTCAGTTTCAGGCAAGACTTACCACAATCACTGCACACAATAACAGATGAGGCCTCACAACTTTCCAAGGTGAACGTCGCAAATTGCACCGAGAACCTGGTTACTCTCCTGGACTGTACCTGTTAACGGACATCAGTAAAAAGGTACCAAAACAGAGACTATTGTGTGTGTGAATGCTTTGCTTCACCGCCGCTGCCCGCAGCATTCCCTGCAGAGACGCTACAATGACTCCCCTCATCCAACCCCGCTGCCCTGAGGTAAAGCTCCACCTGTGGGGAGCTGTACTACTCTGAGGTGCACCTCCATCACCTCAGTGGCCGGCTGCAGTGCTGGTATCCACGTTACCAGGTACCACAGGTGGCGTCACATTATCATTTCCCCATCCATCATCATCATCCCCGCCATTGAGGGTCCAGGGCACGGAATCGGGAACTGACCAGCCGTGATCCCCCATCAAAGTCACCATCTGTACCGGTATCCGAGTACCCCCTACCCTGTCGACCGACTCAATGGCGTGCCGCAGCTGTAGGTATTGGAAAAATAAGAATTGACTCAAAGGGAATTTTCTTCCTGAGCTTCTCATAAGTCTTGAATATGCCACCAACAAACAGCTGCAACACAAACCATATCCCAACACGTCTCCACTAGCCAAATTCCCTCAAGCGCAGCAACTCCACCAACCTGTGGTCAAACCAGATCGATGTGTAGCGCGAGAACTCCGTCATGCCCCTCCAGTATCTAACTCTTTGGCAAATTTTATCAAACATGGCAATCGTCGGGAATCGTCTGGGACTCCCTCAGAATCTACCGGCCTCCAGACTAGCAAGCAGCGGGCCCTTCCACACTATAAACTCAAAAATCTTCCCAGCCAATGTAGATTGTATGGGATCACCCCAACCCACCATATGCTGACACTGAGATGCCACATAGTAAACCCATGGGTTTGGGACCGCCAGTCCCCCTCCTCTTTTGCCCTCTGTAAATGCTCTAACTTATGCCCTGCTACCTTTCCAAATTAAATCCCAAAAAGAGAACTAATCCGGTAGAATTTATTTTGTGCCAGCCAGACTGGTGTATTGTGGAGTATATAAAGAAGTTGGGGCATAAGGATCATTTTAAGAAGATTAGCTCTACCCGCCACAGGCAGGAACAGCTTCTTCCACGCTCCAATGTTTTGCAGAAATCTATTAATAAAAGGAGTCAGTCTGAGCCGCTCATAATCCTCTAATTTAGCCGAAACCACAATGCCAAGGTATTTAAATTCACTAACCACTTGCAAAGGGATCCCAGGGTCTAATGTCGGGGGAGCAGCCGTATCCAAGGGAAGCAACACGGACTTATCCCAGTTAATGGTCAGTCCTAAAATAGAGCCAAATTTTCCAATGGTTGTCATGGCCGATCTCAGGGAGTCTCGTGGGTCAGCCAGAAACAACAACACATAGTCCGCATATAAGGCCACTTTCTCCACATGGCACCCATATTGGAAGCCCCGAATGTCCTCAGTACCCCGAAGCCTTGCAGCCCATGGCTCCATGGCAATAGCAAACAGCAGGGGGGATAAGGGGCACCCCTGCCTCATCCCTCTATGTAAGGAGAAGCATCCCGACAAAACACCATTTACCCATGTTTTAGCACTGGGACGCATATAGCAGCCGTTCCCAACTAATAAACTGATCTCCAAATCCCATCATTCTCATTACTGCCCAAAGGTACTTCCTCCATTCCACTCCATCAAAGGCCTTGGCAGCATCTAGGGAAGCTATCACCCTTTGTCCCACATTATCCACCCTTGCCTGCATATTCAGAAATAATCGCTGGAGGTTAATTGCCGTGGATTTATTGGGCATGAACCCTGATTGATCTTGGTGTACCGTATTAGGGATTCAATGACCTTCTTAAGTCAGTTAGCCAGCATTTCAGCCAATAGCTTGTGTGAGACAGTGCGGGGGATCATATGCGAGGGGCGCTATGTCTCCCCCAGAATGCGCACTGTCACGTATTGAGCCCGGTATAGGGTGTGAGAGAAAGGGACGGTCCGCCCCCTCCGCTCCGGGTCTTGCAAGGTCCCGGAAGTAGACACGGAGTTAAAAGCCTGGTCAGGAGGCAGGGCGGGGTTCCCTGCACACAGAATTGTGCCTTAGCTGCAGAAGCAGCAGAGATATACACAGGAGAGGTCTAGAGTTCCAGAGGACCGTGTGCTAGACTAACACGGCCTAGCCCAGGAGGGCTGGGAGCTCGGCGTGACCTATAACGGAGGCCTTTGGCCTGAAGGACCCGGGGTACGTTATATGAACTGTGTCTTGTGTACCCGGCTGCGACCCGGATTCCGGCTGACTGTGCCATTGCTGTGTGTACCAGCAATAAACACCGGGTCCTGTTTGAACCACTACCGGGCTCTACGTATTTCCTGACTTGCAATCCAGGCGCTGCCCCACATATGGTGGAGAATGCGGGCAAGCAGGCCGGCCCGGTGAAAGTGACGGTTTCATGAGGCCAATGAGCGGTGCCTAAAGTGAGAGGAGCAGCCGTCAGAATAGCCGCCAGTCTTGCGGGGTGCCCGGCCCTGTATGTCCATACTTAAGCCCGCCACGCTACAGTTCAGGCCTGCCGCTGATATGGAGGAAATCCTAAGGCAGCTGGTACTTACCCAGCAGCGGCAGCAAGAGCAGCAGGAGCAGCAGCTCCGACAGCAGGAGCAACAGCAGAAAACAAATGAACTGCTCCTGCAGCACATCGTGGCCCTACGAGACCCGCCAGCAGTGCCTTCCCCGGAACGGCGTGAGGCCCGGGACCGGGTCCGGTCGGCCCTGCGGAAGCTGAGTCCGGAAGACGACGTAGAAGCCTTCCTCACCGTCTACGAGCGCACTGCAGAGCGAGAAGGCCTTCCGCCGGCTCAGTGGGCTGAAGTCGTCGCGCCATTCTTGATCGGCGACGCCCAGAAGGCCTACACCGACCTCAGTTGGGAGGATGCCCAGGACTACGCCAAACTCAAAGGTGAGATCCTTGCGAGACTGGGGGTCAATACTTATGTCCGAGCCCAACGGGTGTTTTCCTGGTCCTATGTGGAGTCCAAGCCGGCTCGCTCCCAGGCGTATGACTTATTGCAGTTGGTGAAACGGTGGCTCCAGCCTGAGAGCTTAACTCCGGGACAGATGGTGGAAAGGGTGGTGGTCGACCGGCTGGTTCGGACTCTGCCGGTTGCGATACAGCGTTGGGTGGGGCAAGGGGACCCGGGTACCTTGGACCAGGTGGTTAGCTTGATAGAGCGATATACAGCCACCCAGGAGTTCATACGGGACTCTGCCCCACTGCGGCAGTTACGCCGGCCTCCAGAGCCGGGTAGAGGTATTCGTTCATCTACAGGGGACTCTCCTAAAAACGTACCCGCTGAGAGGATACCCCAGAATGGGGCTGGCAGGAAACCAGGCTCCCCGAGAAGGAGCTTCCGACCCGGCGCTGCCACCGCTACGTGGTGCTGGCGGTGCAAAGGACCGGGACATGTGGCTGCCTACTGCCCACTAACAGTGGAACCCATGGACTGCGGGTTCACACGCCGGCTCTCGATGTATGCCAGCTCCGTGTTCACCGCAGAAGGAGTGGTTTCCCTAACGACACCACATCTGTGCCCGGTGCTCGTTAATGGACACAGAGCAGAAGCTCTCTTGGACTCTGGCAGTTTGGTAACGCTGGTTCGTGCGTCCTTAATCCCCAGGTTGCAACTCACTGGGGGATTGGTAGGGGTCCGGTGTATTCACGGGGACCTACGCGAGTATCCGACCACGGAAGTGACTCTATCCACTCCCTGTGGAGAGGTGACTCACGTGGTCGGAGTGGTAAAATCTCTACCCTACGGGACTGTGCTGGGAAGAGACTTACCGTTGTTTTGGTCCTTATGGGGAAGGAGGAGTAACCCTTCTCTGAGGCCAGGGAATCCGGGTGCTGAGCCCGACGACCCTGAGACCGGGACACCTGCCGTAGGGGTCGCCAACATAGGGCTAGAGTGTCACCCCGATAGGTTCCCGCTAGACGTATTGGCAGGGGAGGTCGAGGAAACCCCACCGCTTCCAGAGTTGGAAGTATCCCGGGGAGCGTTTGGGACCGCCCAGCTACAGGATCCCACACTGACCCGGGCCCGAGAAAGGGTAACCGAAATAAACGGGGTAGCTCAGCATCCGGGGGCAGAGAACGTTTTTCCACGCATGGTGCTTAACCAAGAGTTACTCTATAGGGTGGACAAAATCCGGGATGAGGTCGTGGACCAACTGGTAGTACCGCAGCCACACCGCCGGGCGGTCCTAGAGATGGCCCACTCCCACCTGCTAGGGGGCCACCTTGGGGCTAAAAAAACGCAAGAACGCATCTTGCGGAGGTTCTTCTGGCCGGGCGTGTATGCGGATGTCCAGAGGTACTGTGACTCTTGCCCGGAATGTCAGCTGACCACACCCATTGCCACCTTCCGTAGTCCATTGGTACCTCTACCAGTTATAGAGGAACCTTTTGAACGGATCGCAATGGATTTGGTGGGGCCTATAGTGAAATCAGCCCGAGGCCACCAACACATACTCGTGGTTGTCGACTACGCCACCCGGTACCCGGAGGCGATTCCGTTACGGCACCCCACGGCGAAACTGATTGCCCGGGAGCTGTTTGCCATGTTCTGTCGCCTAGGACTACCTAAGGAAATCCTCACAGATCAGGGGACTCCTTTTATGTCCAAAGTGACCCGGGAACTGTGTAAATTGCTCAACATAAAACAGCTGCGCACCTCGGTGTACCATCCCCAGACAGACGGGTTAGTTGAGCGGTTTAACAAAACCCTGAAGTCCATGCTAAAAAAAGTCGTAGCAAAGGACGGAAAGGATTGGGACATGTTATTGCCCTATCTAATGTTCGCCATCCGGGAGGTACCACAGTCGTCTACGGGGTTTTCCCCCTTTGAACTGTTGTACGGCCGGCATCCTAGAGGGCTATTGGATGTTGCCAAAGAGACATGGGAACAGGAACCCACTCCCTATAGGAGCGTGATCGACCACGTGGCGAAAATGCAGGACCGGATCACAGCGGTCCGGCCGATTGTAAAAGAGCACCTCATGGATGCCCAAGGTGCTCAGAGCCGCAGGTATAATACACGGGCCACCGTTAGGACCTTTGAGGTGGGGGACCGGGTATTGGTCTTAGTGCCCACCACGGAAAGCAAATTATTGGCCAAATGGCAAGGGCCCTATGAAATCCGGGAAAAAGTAGGGGAGGTCAATTACAAGGTATACCAGCCCGGGAAAAGGAAACCCGTGCAGCTATACCACGTAAATTTGCTTAAAGCGTGGAAAGACCGGGAGTGCCTGATCACGGAGGCATCCGATGTACCCGGGGACCCTTCCCCTTCGGCCCCAAGGGATGCCGAAGGGGTACGAATAAGCGACACCCTCACTAAGGCCCAACGACGGGAGGCTCGAAAGTTGGTACAGCAGAATCCCGATGTGTTCTCTGACCTGCCCGGGCGCACTTCGGTCATTCAGCATGACATTGTCACTGAGCCCCGGGTAAAAGTGCGAGTGAAACCGTACCGGGTACCCGAGGCCAGACGGCAAGCCATCGCGGCCGAAGTTAAACACATGCTTAAGCTAGGGGTGATAGAAGAATCCCGGAGCGAATGGGCTAGTCCCATCGTGCTCATTCCAAAGCCGGACGGATCGTTGCGTTTCTGCAACGATTTCCGGAAGCTGAACGAGGTGTCCAAGTTTGATTTATATCCCATGCCCTGGGTGGACGAGCTGATTGAAAGACTGGGGCAAGCCCAGTACTTCACAACGCTCGATCTGACAAAAGGTTACTGGCAGGTGCCGCTAACAAAGGCGGCCAAGGAAAAAACCGCCTTTGTTACTCCGGAAGGTCTCTATCACTACGTCGTGTTGCCGTTTGGGTTGCATGGAGCCCCGGCCACATTCCAGCGACTCATGGACATAGTGTTAGAACCTCATCGGAAGTACGCGTCCGCCTACCTAGATGACATTATCATCTTTAGTCCAGATTGGCATACCCACTTATCCCAGGTTCAGGCCGTGGTGGATTCTCTCAGGACAGCGGGCCTGACGGCTAATCCAAAAAAATGTGCCATGGGGCTCGAGGAGGCCCGGTACCTGGGGTATGTGATTGGGCGAGGGGTTATCAAACCCCAAATAAACAAAATCGAGGCCATTCAAAATTGGCCCCGACCGGTGTCTACCAAACAGGTGAGGGCGTTCCTCGGCATAGTTGGGTACTACCGACGCTTCATACCCAACTTTGCTGGGCGAACGGCGGCCCTGTCCGACCTGTTAAAAGGGAAGAAAACAGCGTTGGTGCGTTGGAATCCCCAAGCAGAGGCAGCCTTTCAGTCCATGAAGTTGGCCTTGTGCGGACAGCCCGTCCTCATCAGTCCTGACTTCAAACGCGCCTTCGTTGTACAAACAGACGCCTCGGAGGTGGGGCTGGGGGCTGTGCTGTCGCAGGAAGTGGACGGAATCGAGCATCCGGTCACTTACTTGAGCCGGAAATTGTCCCCGGCGGAAAAGAATTATAGCGTAGTGGAGAAGGAGTGCTTGGCCGTTAAGTGGGCCTTGGAGTCCCTACGTTATTATTTGCTCGGGCGACAGTTCCGGTTAGTTACGGATCACGCTCCCTTGGTCTGGATGCGAAATGCCAAGGAACGGAACGCTCGGGTCACCCGGTGGTTCCTGTCCCTCCAAAACTTCAATTTTACGGTGGAGCATCGGGCTGGCAAGTTGCAGGGTAATGCGGATGCCCTGTCCCGGGCACCCTGTTTGATGGCTGGGGTTCAACCCCACAAGTTTGAACCGAGGGGGGGGGTGTGTGAGACAGTGCGGGGGATCATATGCGAGGGGCGCTATGTCTCCCCCAGAATGCGCACTGTCACGTATTGAGCCCGGTATAGGGTGTGAGAGAAAGGGACGGTCCGCCCCCTCCGCTCCGGGTCTTGCAAGGTCCCGGAAGTAGACACGGAGTTAAAAGCCTGGTCAGGAGGCAGGGCGGGGTTCCCTGCACACAGAATTGTGCCTTAGCTGCAGAAGCAGCAGAGATATACACAGGAGAGGTCTAGAGTTCCAGAGGACCGTGTGCTAGACTAACACGGCCTAGCCCAGGAGGGCTGGGAGCTCGGCGTGACCTATAACGGAGGCCTTTGGCCTGAAGGACCCGGGGTACGTTATATGAACTGTGTCTTGTGTACCCGGCTGCGACCCGGATTCCGGCTGACTGTGCCATTGCTGTGTGTACCAGCAATAAACACCGGGTCCTGTTTGAACCACTACCGGGCTCTACGTATTTCCTGACTTGCAATCCAGGCGCTGCCCCACACTTGATATCAGTGGTCAACAGTGAAATTGGATGATATGAGGCTGGATCCGTCAGATCTTTATCATGTAAAGTGGGAAGTAACATGTCTTTATATTTCTTGTAAACTTCCCCCAGGATACCATCCTCCCTGGAGCCTTGTCGTTAGGCATAGAGGCCACAGCGGCTTCAAGTTCCTCCATGTCAAAAGGCTCTTCGAGAAGCATCTGCTCTGCTGATGAGAGATGGGGAAGCTACACCCCCGCTAAGAAATCACCAATTTCATCCTCCGTCGGCTGCACTTGGGACTTATTCAAATCCGAGTACAGTCATGCCCAAAAGTTTTGAGAATGACACCAAAATAATATTTTCACATGATCTGCTGCCCTCTGGTTTTTATTTGTGTTATATCACATACAGAAATATAATTGCAATCATATTATGAGTACCAATAGTTTATATTGACAGTTAGAATGAGTTAATGCAGCAAGTCAATATTTACAGTGTTGACCCTTCTTCTTCAGGACCTCTGCAATTCTCCCTGGCATGCTCTCAATCAACTTCTGGACCAAATTCTGACTGATAGCAGTCCATTCTTGCATAATCAATGCTTGCATTTTGGCAGAATTTGTTGGTTTTTGTTTGTCCACCCGTCTCTTGATGATTGACCACAAGTTCTCAATGGGATTAAGATCTGGGGAGTTTCCAGGCCATGGACCCAAAATCTCTATGTTTTGTTCCCTGAGCCATTTAGTTATCACCTTTGCTTTATGGCAAGGTGCTCCATCTGCTGGAAAAGGCATTGTTGGGAGCCAAACTGCTCTTGGACGGTTGGGAGAAGTTGCTCTTGGAGGACATTCTGGTACCATTCTTTATTCATGGCTGTGTTTTTAGGCAAGACTGTGAGTGAGCCGATTCCCTTGGCTGAGAAGCAACCCCACACATGAATGGTTTCAGGATGCTTTACAGTTGGCATGAGACAAGACTGGTGGTAGCGCTCACCTCTTCTTCTCCGAATAAGCTGTTTTCCAGATGTCCCAAACAATTGAAAAGGGGATTCATCAAAGAAAATTACTTTACCACAGTCCTCAGCAGTCCACTCCCTGTACCTTTTGCAGAATATCAGTCGGTCCCTGATGTTTTTACTGGAGAGAAGTGGCTTCTTTGCTGCCCTCCTTGAAACTAGGCCTTGCTCAAAGAGTCTCCGCCTCACAGTGCGTGCAGAAGCACTCACACCAGCCTGCTGCCATTCCTAAGCAAGCTCGGCACTGCTGGTAGTCCGATCCCGCAGCTGAAACTGTTTTAAGATACGGTCCTGGCGCTTGCTGGTCTTTCTTGGGCGCCCTGGAGCCTTTTTGACAACAATGGAAGCTCTCTCCTTGAAGTTCTTGATGATGCGATAGATTGTTGACTGAGGTGCAATCTTTGTAGCTGCGATACTCTTCCCTGTTAGGCCATTTTTGTGCAGTGCAATGATGGCTGCATGTGTTTCTTTAGAGATAACCATCGTTAACTGAAGAGAAACAATGATACCAAGCACCAGCCTCCTTTTAAAGTGTCCAGTGCTGTCATTCTTACTAAATCATGACTGATTGATTCCCAGCCCTGTCCTCATCAACACCCACACCTGTGTTAATGGAACAATCACTAAAACGATGTTAGCTGCTCCTTTTAAGGCAGGACTGCAATGATGTTGAAATGTGTTTTGGGGGTTAAAGTTCATTTACTAGGCAAATATTGACTTTGCAAGTAATTGCTGTTAAGCTGATCACTCTTTATGACATTCTGGAGTATATGCAAATTGCCATTAGAAAAACTGAAGCAGTAGACTTTGTAAAAATTAATATTTGTATCATTCTCAAAACTTTTGGCCATGACTGTACAATCCTATCATAACTTGCAAAATGGCCCTACTACCCGTGTGCTCACACCCATCTTTCACCTTTAATTTAGGGATATAAGCAGATTCCCTTGGGGCCGCCACTACCCAGGACAGAAGATGGCCCGCCCTCTCCCCTTCCTCAAAGAATTTAATCGTACAGAATATTCTTTTTCGTTCCGCAGTTTTCATGGTCAAATCACACACCTCCTTCTGTGCTATTCTCAAACGTTTCTGGGCCTCAAGAGATTGCTCATCTATTAGTGCCTCTTCGGCTCCCTCCAACGCCCTGATCAGCTCTTGGTCTCTTCTGCCCACTTCAGCTTTAATTTGCGATATTTCTTTTTATATAACCTCTTAAATAGGCCAACCCCCTGACGTTCCAGCTCACAATCTTTATTTTATCCGCCATTGCCCCTCTGCTCTAAATACAGTGCCCTTCACTTCCACAGTTGTGAACTTGTGATGCTATTTCCAACAGAACCTGTACGACACAAAAAATAAAACAACATTCCCCCCACCCCCTCCCAAACATTACCCCAACATTACCCAACTCAAGCTTTCCATCTCCTCCATGTGTTACGGAGGAGAGGGTGTACTTTATCCAATTCAGACTATCCACTTCACCAAACCAGACCCGCTTTATTCTCCTGGCACTGGGAGTAGCACATAACTAGTGACTACAGCCAAACAATACTCAACAGTTAACCATAAAATAATCAAATCTAGCTTATGTTACATATATTCAACATGTCTAGAACATAGAAAGTAGAAAAAAAACTCTTCCAAGGCAAGAAGGGACTATATCCCCAGAAAGAGAAAAAAGACCTTCCCTCAAAAAGAAAAAAGAAAATAGGTGAGGAGAAAAACATAATCACGGGATCCTGTCCCGAGTAAAGGACAGGGCAACTCAGTCAGCCAGCGAAGTCCTTGGAGCTCGCCTTGTGGAGACGTGTCTCATTGCTATCCAGACAGCTGAGGGCCTCCTTAGAGTCTGTGAAAAAATGGATGGTGTCTTCATCCACCACTCTCAGTTTAGCTGGGTACAGCATTGAGTAAGAAAGACCCAGCACTCTCAACCTCTTCTTGATGTTGACAAACTTAAGGCCACTTCACATGCTACGATATCTGTGAACGATATTGTTAGCTATGTCACGTGACCGCGATCCTTCCGACATCATTAGTGCATTGTCACACGCAAGGATATCGTTAATGATCTTAACTTTGGCAACTCGCCAGCTATTTGGAGAAGATCGTTTGAACAATTTTACAAAGCGGTAGGTATAGGAGAAATATGAACGACATCGTTCAAAAAGGTGTCACACTGAATGATATTGCTGCTTCACAGATCCTTAATTGGACGACAAACGATAGATTTGAGGTCCTGCTCTCAAATTTGAGATGTCCGATCTAACGATTTCTCGTTCAGACATTCTGCGTTTACTCGCAACGATGCACAAACGAGATTGCCAGTGAAATTGAAAGCAATATTGCCGCGTGTGACGGATAGCATCGGTCCCGATAGTGCAGGACCTTAACAAGCACTTGTCTTGGAGGGCAGCCAGGAGGGAGGGGCAATGTAGAGACATGATGAGCTCTCTCCACAGCATATAAACGGGACAAGTTATTTGAGCCGATGGTATTTAGTAGCCACTGTTCAAAGAACTCAGTGGGAGCAGAGCCCTCAGTCTTTTAGAGCACCCCAATGAGCCGTACATTATTACGTTGTAACCTGTTTTCTAGGTCATCAGTCATCAGTCTTTGCCTGCACAGCTGAAATTGCAGTGACCTTACGTTTATGTTGCTTATCAGACTTTGCAATGTAGTCCTCCACAGTACTGATACGTTTCTCAGCCTCCCCCATCTTCTCCTTGGTGACATGCATGGAGTGCTGTAGTTTAGACAGGGCCGTAGCTAGGTGGGGCTGGGGGGTCATCTGCAGGCAGGGAGGGCGCACTCCTGCAGCGCTCGAGGTCTCTCCCCGCCGGCCGCATATTGTGCCGCCCTCCCCCCCGCCGCAGTGGAAGCCGGCTTTCTTCTCAATGTCAATGGAGGGGGGGAGTCAGGGATCACATGATCAACTCCTCGGTGTATGCAGGACTCTGCCGTGCTCTGTGCTGGCCATCATGATGCTGGATGAGGTGAAGTTTATGTGGTTTATGTGGTTTATATGGGGTCAGGATGGATTTGCAGTGTGGATATGACAGAGCCGCGTGTGTACGAGGTGTACGGAGCTGAGCCGCGTGTGTACCATTGTCACGGGTGGCACGGATGACAGGGTAGAGGCCACGCGCAGACGGTCCCAGCGTTTGGCCAATCAGCCATAAGGTTTGAGGACGGTCCGTCTTTCAGGGGCATTTACCTTCTGTGTAGATAAAGAGAAGGTATGATAAGATCTCCCTATCATGGGGAGACGGCTGGGAAGGTCTTGTGCTCGGTCTGGTTTCTACACCAGTATTCTGGGTCTCTAGGACCCAGCAGGTTCTTCCCACCTTTATAAGGAGTTTCATTGCCCTCCCTCGGTGCAGGTGATATTTCCTTGTGCACTTATTATCCTTGCTCCAGCAGAAGCTGAGGTTGTGGAGGTTGCTGTGCTCTGCTGCAAGATAAGTGTTTTCTTTCCCCATTGTCTGTTTTTTCCTTGTGTTTGTCTTTAGTTGTTAGTGGAGGGGTCTAGTGAACCTCTCCATCTGATCCTTAGATAAGGTAGTGCTAGGATCAGAGAGGGACGAGGTTCGTGGTCGGCGACAGTTGAGGAAACTGTATAGGGACGTTAGGGCAGACAGGGTCAGCCCCAGTAAGACTAGGGGTCACCCTCTCCCTCTTGTGCCCATAGCTTTAGGGACTCCTTATTCCCCCCCCCCGTCGTGGTCCTACGCTGAGTGCCTCTCCCGCTCCCAGCGTGACATTATCACCTGCCAATACTGTAACTGAAGGACAGGGGAGGAACCGATTTTTCTTCCTTTCCTTATGGATCCTGTGTCTGCTTTGGCCCAGCAGCTGCAGTCCCTGTCTTTGGAGGTTGCGGACCTTCGGTCGGCTTTACAGGGCCCGCAACCGCAAAATGGTGTCTTGGGGAATCAAGCATTGGGTCAGGCCAGACCTGAACCTAAGGTTGCCCTCCCTGACAGGTTTTCAGGAGGTAGAGATAAGTTTACTGTGTTCAAAGAGGCCTGTAAATTATATTTTAGGCTTAGGCCTTATTCCACTGGTGATGAGCAGCAGCGTGTAGGAATTATTATGTCGCTACTGCAGGGAGATCCCCAGTCCTGGGCTTTCTCTCTGCCACAGGACTCTACTTGTCTCCGCTCTGTGGATGAATTTTTTGACGCCCTGGGCCTCATATATGATGACCCTGACCGTGTCTCTTTGGCTGAATCCAGGTTGCGCCATCTCCGCCAGGGGACTCGGTCGGCGGAATCATATTGTTCTGAGTTCCGCAGGTGGGCTACGGACACGAAGTGGAACGATCCGGCGCTCCGGAGTCACTTTTGTCAGGGTCTTTCGGAGAGGCTGAAGGATGCTCTTGCGGTTTATGAGACCCCTCCGTCCCTGGAGGCGGCTATGTCGTTAACTATTCGTATGGATAGACGCCTCCAGGAGCGGAGGGGTAGACCTCCTGTTACTGGGAGCCATTCTCGTGGTGATTCCTGGTTACCGGGAGGTCACGCGGAGGGTGAGTCGTTCCTCCCGAGTGCGGAGGAACCTATGCAGCTAGGAGGAGCGGCGGCCTCGAGGTTCTCCTCCGGTACCTCCCGGGGCAAGGGGAAGGGGGTCTGTTTTTTCTGTGGGAAAGGGGACCATTTTATTGGGGCCTGTCCCTACACCCCTAAACGGACTGGGGGGCCTGGACCTTCTGTGACTATGGGGGGTGTGGAGGTGGTCGAGCGGGAGGTGTGTGTATCCTCCATTTGTACTTCCCGTTTCCTCCTAAGTGCGGAGGTGGCGCTGGAGGGCACAACGGAGGGTATTTCTGTGTTTGTGGATAGTGGTGCGGGGGTCAGCATGGTGGATGCTCATTTTGTAGACGCTCATGGGCTTAACTGCTGTTTATTGTCTCGCCCCATCCGTATCTATGCCATCGACTCAGCACCTCTTGCTCAAGGTAGTCTCACACATATCGTACATGACATTAAGTTGACGGTTGGATCCCAACATCAAGAGACGATATCTTGCTATGTTCTAGACGGTCTCCCCGCTCCCATTGTCCTGGGCTTGCCATGGTTGATTAAACATAATCCCGTAGTGGATTGGCAGTCCCGGGACATTGTGGAATGGAGTGATTTTTGTTCTGAGAATTGTTTGGTTACCTCGTTTTCGGTGGTGTCTGCTGTATCTCTGCCCCCGTTCCTATCGGAGTATGAGGATGTGTTCTCAGAGAAGGGGTGCCAAGACCTGCCCCCCCATCGGGCATATGATTGCCCAATCAACCTCGTTCCCGGAGTTAAACTGCCCAAAGCTAGGATGTTTACTATATCGGGTCCGGAAAGACAGGCGATGAAGGATTTCATTTCCGAGAGTCTGCAGACGGGTCACATCAGGCCCTCAACCTCGCCGGTTGTGGCTGGTTTCTTTTTTGTTAAGAAAAAAGATGGGGGCCTCCGTCCTTGCTTGGATTTCCGGGAGTTGAATCGGATTACTGTCCGTGATCCGTACCCCTCCCTCTGATTCCTGATTTATTCAGTCAGGTAGTGGGTGCTAAATGGTTCTCCAAGTTGGATTTGAGGGGGGCCTACAACCTGATTAGGGTCAGAGAGGGGGATGAATGGAAGACGGCATTTAATACCCCGGACGGCCATTTTGAAAGTCTCGTAATGCCGTTCGGGCTCACTAATGCCCCTGCGGTTTTCCAACACTTTGTCAATGACATATTCCATCATTTGGTGGGTAGATTTGTGGTTGTTTACTTAGATGATATCTTGATCTATTCCCCCGATTTGGAGACGCATCAGTCCCATGTCAAGCAGGTGTTACAGGTCTTACGGGACAATAAGCTGTATGCTAAACTCGAGAAATGTGTCTTCGCCGTTCAGGAGGTACGGTTTTTGGGGTACCTCCTGTCGCCGTTGGGTTTTCGGATGGATCCGGAAAAAGTCCGGGCGGTGCTGGACTGGGAACAACCGGACAATCTACGGGCATTGCAACGTTTTTTGGGGTTTACCAACTTTTACCGTAAATTTATTAGGAACTATTCGGTGCTGGTGACGCCTCTTACGGACATGACTAGGAAGGGGACAGATTTTTCCAAGTGGTCGGAGTCTGCTCGCCGGGCTTTCTCCTCCCTAAAGCGTTGTTTTGTTTCCGCGCCTATTCTCCGTCAGCCCGATCTTTCTCAGCCCTTCGTGGTGGAGGTGGATGCGTCTGAGGTGGGGGTGGGGGCTGTATTGTCGCAAGGCCCTTCGCCTGGGAGATGGGTGCCCTGCGCGTTCTTCTCCAAGAAGTTGTCGTCGGCCGAGAGGAATTATGATGTTGGTAATAGGGAGCTGTTGGCTATTAAATTGGCTTTTGAGGAATGGCGTCACTGGCTGGAGGGGGCTGTCCATCCCATCACGGTTATTACCGACCACAAGAACCTGTCTTACCTTGAGTCCGCCAAGCGTCTCAATCCCCGGCAGGCTCGGTGGTCCTTGTTTTTCACGAGATTTAATTTTACCGTCACTTACCGTCCGGGGGTTGAGAACGTGAAGGCTGATGCGTTGTCGCGTAGTTTCCCGGGTGGTAGTGCTCATGAAAGTCCCGTTCCCATCTTACAGGAGGGGGTGGTTGTTTCTGCTCTTTGCCCTGATCTGGAGGGGGAGGTGTTGAAGGTCCAGGGGGGCGCCCCTGCCTCCTGTCCTTCTGGGAAACTTTTTGTGCCATCATCTTTGCGTCTCAGGGTGCTGTCAGAGCATCACGACTCCGTATTGGCAGGGCATCCCGGCAGTAGGGCCACCTTCGATCTTTTATCTCGCCGCTTTTGGTGGCCGGGGTTGAGGAAGGACATAGCGGAATTCGTATCTGCCTGTAGTGTGTGTGCACGGGCTAAGGTTCCGCATACCCGTCCGGCTGGTTCTCTCTTGCCATTGTCTATTCCTGAGAGGCCATGGACGCATGTGTCAATGGATTTTATCACCGATCTCCCGGCGTCGGCAGGCAAGACGGTAGTGCTGGTAGTGGTTGATAGATTCAGTAAGATGGTTCGCTTTGTGGCACTGCCCGCACTTCCTAATACTCGGACACTGGCACAGGTGTTTGTAAGTGAGATTGTGAAGCTTCATGGAGTTCCCTCCGAGGTGGTTTCTGATCGTGGTTAGGGATGGGCGAATCTACTCGCTAGGACTCGTTACTCGGCGAGTAGTAAGGGACTCGCAGGACTCGGTACTCGGCGAGTTTCCCAGTGATGACTCGCACGAGTCCAATGCAAATCAATATCAATCCTAGTTTTGTCAGAAACGCTGACAAAACTAGGATTGCCATTGTTTGCATTGGACTCGTGCGAGTCATCACTGGCTACTGTGCCAGTGATAGCAGGGAGACTAGCAAAGTAACTGCTGTTTCTTTGGGAGCCGAGTCCAGCTGTCTTCTCTGTGCAGCTCCAGGGTCCTAGAACCTGCCTGCTCACAGAGATGATGTAGCAGTGCTGAGATTATTCTCAGTCTGCTCATTCCCTGTGCATGTAGCATAGAGGACATCGCGTTTTGGACTACGTCGGACGGAAGAGGATTTTTTAAATTAAAGATGGAGTCCCTAATGGCTTTTTTTTTTATTTCAAATAAAAATTTTTCTCTGTGTTTTTTTAACCCTTTATTGGAGATTCTTAGTGGCTGGGTCAAACGTGGCCTGACATTAAGAATCTCGGGCTTAATACCAGCTTGTATAACAAAGCTGGTATTAACCCCTTTATTACCCAGCGTGCTACCGCCACCAGGGCCGCTGGAAGAGCGGGGTTCAGCGCCAGAGGATGGCGCTTCAATGAACGCGCCATCTTCTGGGGCGGCTGCGGGCTGCAATTTGCAGCGGGGGGTGCCCAGAAAGCTTGGGCATCCCTGCGCTGCGGATTCCAGCCCTCAGCTGCTTAGCTGTACCTGGCTAGACATAGAAATTGCGCGGAGCCCCACGCATTTTTTTAAAATTATTTAATGAATTTCAGAGTCAGAGTCTCAGAGTCAGAATCTCAGAATTTCATGAAATAATTTAAAAAAAATGCGTGGGGCTCCGCGCAATTTCTATGTCTAGCCAGGTACAGCTAAGCAGCTGGGGGCTGGAATCCGCAGCGCAGGGATGCCCAAGCTTTCTGGGCACCCCCCGCTGCAAATTGCAGCCCGCAGCCGCCCCAGAAGATGGCGCGTTCATTGAAGCGCCATCCTCTGACGCTGAACCCCGCTCTTCCAGCGGCCCCTGGTAGCGGTGGCACGCTGGGTAATAAAGAGGTTAGGGCCAGCTTTGTATTATCAGCTGGCCCTAAGCCCGAAATGTATGGTGGTCACGCCAATATTAGACATGACCGCCATGAATTTCTATTAAATTGTTTTAAAAAAAACACAACACAAAGAAAATTTTTTATTAGAAATAAAAAAAAAAGCCATTAGGGACTCCATCTTTAATTAAAAAAATCCTCTTCCCTCCGACGCAGTCCAAAACGCGATGTCCTCTCTGCTACATCCCCTGTGTATAGATATAGATCTCTATGCACAGGGAATGAGCAGACTGAGAACAATCTCAGCTCTGCTACATCATCTCTGTGCACAGACATTCATGTCTGTTACTGTACACAGGGAATGAGCAGACTGAGAACAATCTCAGCTCTGCTACATCATCTCTGTGCACAGACATTCATGTCTGTACACAGAGAATGAGCAGACTGAGAACAATCTCAGCTCTGCTACATCAGGTAGCAGGCAGGCTCTAGGACCCTGGAGCTGGCAGCCAGCACAGAGGAGACAGGACTCTTATCTGTGCGAGTCAGCGATTACTTACAAAGTAAACGAGCAATGCAAATAAATGACAAAACTAGGATTGCTTCAGGCTGAAGCTTCCGAGACACATCTGCGAGTTGTAAATCTCACACTACTCGCTATTACTCGCTTCCCCATTCATTAACATTGGACTCGCTAGACTCGCAACGAGTAGCGAGTCCTGGGCTCGGACTCGCTAGAGTCAAGCGATTCCGAGTAATTTAGGATTCGCCCATCACTAATCGTGGTACTCAGTTTGTCTCCAAGTTTTGGAAGGCTTTTTGTGCACGTTTAGGAATTGCTTTGTCCTTCTCTTCTGCTTTTCATCCTCAGTCTAATGGGCAGACCGAACGTATGAATCAGAATTTGGAGACTTATCTGAGGTGTTTTGTCTCTGACAATCAGGAGACTTGGGCGAGTTATCTGCCCTTGGCCGAATTTGCCCTTAATAATCGTCTTCAGGAGTCCACTGGCAAGTCACCGTTCTTCGGTGCATATGGGTTTCATCCTCAGTTTGGTACTTTTAGTGGTACTAGTCCTTCCGGAGTTCCTGAGGAGGACCGATTTACCTCATCCCTCTCCTCGGTTTGGCGGGGGGTACAGAGTAGCTTGAAGCTCCTAGGCGACAGGTACAAACGTATGGCTGACAAGAAGCGTGCGCCAGGTCCGGACCTGTGTGTGAATGACTACGTGTGGTTGTCTACCAAGAATGTGAGGTTGAAGGTGCCCTCTTGGAAGT
Source organism: Allobates femoralis (assembly GCA_033576535.1). Lineage (NCBI taxonomy): Eukaryota > Metazoa > Chordata > Amphibia > Anura > Aromobatidae > Allobates > Allobates femoralis. Next base: position 41,018,493 of record JARQOC010000007.1, read on the forward strand.
TGGGGCCCAGGTTTATTGGCCCTTATCAGATAACCGCCGTTATCAATCCCGTGGCGTTTCGTCTTGCGTTACCTCCCGCTCTTAAAATCCACAATGTATTTCATAGGTCGCTCCTCAAACCGTATGTGCCGTCGTCTAACCCGTCTCCTTTGCCCCCGGAGCCCATCTGCGTGGCGGGGAATTTGGAATTTGAGATCTCGAAGGTGGTTGATTCTCGCAGGTTGCGCCGTTCTCTTCAGTATTTGGTGCACTGGAGGGGATACGGTCCTGAGGAGCGGATGTGGGTGCCGGCGTCGGAAGTCTCCGCCGCTAGGCTGGTCCGCGCTTTTCACCGTTCCCATCCGGATAAGCCTGGTCCTGAGTGTCCGGGGGCCACTCGTGGACGGGGGGGTACTGTCACGGGTGGCACGGATGACAGGGTAGAGGCCACGCGCAGACGGTCCCAGCGTTTGGCCAATCAGCCATAAGGTTTGAGGACGGTCCGTCTTTCAGGGGCATTTACCTTCTGTGTAGATAAAGAGAAGGTATGATAAGATCTCCCTATCATGGGGAGACGGCTGGGAAGGTCTTGTGCTCGGTCTGGTTTCTACACCAGTATTCTGGGTCTCTAGGACCCAGCAGGTTCTTCCCACCTTTATAAGGAGTTTCATTGCCCTCCCTCGGTGCAGGTGATATTTCCTTGTGCACTCATTATCCTTGCTCCAGCAGAAGCTGAGGTTGTGGAGGTTGCTGTGCTCTGCTGCAAGATAAGTGTTTTCTTTCCCCATTGTCTGTTTTTTCCTTCTGTTTGTCTTTAGTTGTTAGTGGAGGGGTCTAGTGAACCTCTCCATCTGATCCTTAGATAAGGTAGTGCTAGGATCAGAGAGGGACGAGGTTCGTGGTCGGCGACAGTTGAGGAAACTGTATAGGGACGTTAGGGCAGACAGGGTCAGCCCCAGTAAGACTAGGGGTCACCCTCTCCCTCTTGTGCCCATAGCTTTATGGACTCCTTATTCCCCCCCCCCCCCCCGTCGTGGTCCTACGCTGAGTGCCTCTCCCGCTCCCAGCGTGACAACCATGTGTAATAGCGGAGCCGAGCGTGTACGAGGTGTACTGAGCGGAGCCGAGTGTGTACAATGTGTACGGAGCGGAGCCAAATGTGTACGAGGTGTACGGAGCAGAGCCGAATGTGTACGAGGTGTACAGAGGGGAGCCGAGTGTGTACGAGGTGTACAGAGCCGAGGGTGTACGAGGTGTACAGAGTGGAGCCGTGTGTACGAGGTGTATGGAGCAGAGCTGCATGTGTACAAGGTGTACAGAGCGGAGCCATGTGTGTACGAGGTGTACGGAGCAGAGCCACATGTGTACGAGGTGTACGGAGCAGAGCCACATGTGTAAGAGGTGTACGGAGAAGAGCCACATGTGTACGAGGTGTATGGAGCCAAGCCGCATGTGTACGAGATGTATGGAGCTGAGCCGTGTGTGTACGAGGTGTACGGAGCAGAGCCGAGTGTGTACGAGGTGTTCGGTGCGGAGCCGCATGTGTACGACGTGTACGGAGTGGAGCCGAGGGTGTACAAGGTATACTGAGCAGAGTCGCGTGTGTACATGGTGTACGGAGCGGAGCTGTGTATGTACAAGGCTTATGGAGCAGAGCTGTGTATGTACAGGGCGTATGGAGCAGAGCTATGTGTGTACAAGGTGTACGGAGCAGAAGCGAGCATGTACTAGGTGTATATGGAGTACTATGGGGCTGCATTATACTATATGGAAGTATGGAGGACTGTGGGGTTGCATTATACTGTATGGAGGACTATGGGGGTGCATTATAATATATGGAGTATCATGGGGTGCATAATACTCTATGGAGAACTATGGATGATGTATTATAATATATGGAAGCCATTATAATATATGGAGGGCTCTGTGAGGGGCATGAAAATACTTGGAGGGGTGTAAGGAGCTTTTATACTTTATGCAGGGCTGTTTCAGGGTTGTGTTGGGGGCCATTATACAGTGTGAAGAGGTGTAAGGGCCATTATACTGTATGAAGGTCCATTATACTGTGCGTATGCAGGAATTCACTGTGGGGGATCATATAATGTTTGGGGGGCACTTTTGTTGGCATCACACTTTATGGCTGTAACGAAAGGGGAATCAAGGGGCTTCAATAGGAGGAAAATTACTTTGTAAGGGCTGCAAAGTTATGAGATATGTTATTATGTGACCAAGACAATATATTTTTTGGGGGGCACAATAAGAACATCTATTAAAGGGCTCCATGATTTCTATGTAGGCCCCTGGTGCAGGATGCATTGTCTCTCTGCTGCATGACTGATTGTCCATAACTTACACACCAGGTCCAGTGCCGCCACTCGGGCAGTATGCGGGGACAGTATGTCAAGTTTGGGGAGTTTGATGAGGGAGAACAGTATAAACTGTTGGCAGGATAGGAGGATACAATGTAGAGGATAGTGTGACCAGGGAGCCCAGTATGGATATGAGAGGGCAGTGTGATGAGGGGGCAGTGTGGTGGGCATGCGCCAGAAGAGGGACAGTTTATAAATCATATTTTGTGTAGTGAACAGTAAGAAGGAACAATTATTTATTCCGGGGCACAGTGTAGGGCAGATATTTTTACTCAGGAAAATGTTGATCATTCTCCTATTTTTAAGGGTATTGTGCCGGGATGGGCTGAAGACCGGAGAAGATGGACATCTCCATCTGCTCGGCTGCATTCACTAAGCAGTGTGCACCCGGCCTGTAGAGGTAGAGACTCCAGAATGGCTGCGGGTCTCCGTTATGGCCGAGGCCATTTTGTTGTCCCGACTGGCTGCACAGTTAGTAATGGTGAATGCAGCCAGCCACAAGAAACATGGCGTCACCCACCTCTCACTGCCGCCTCTCATCCCCGGATACTCCGTTCCTGCACCCGTGTGTCCCCCTGCAGCGTCAGTCCTGCACCTGTGCCCCTCACCCCCCTGAACCTGCCTCCGGCACCCCCGCTCAGCAGCCGCATGTCGGTAAGCCATTGGGGTCCGGGGGAAGGGGGGAAGAATCATATACACAAAAGGGGCAATACACAGGATGGGGACATATATACAGGATGGGGGCATATATACAAGTTGGGGGGCATATATACAGGATAGGGGGCATATGTATAGGTTGCGGAACATATATACAGGATGGGGGCATATATACAGGATGGGAAACATATAGATAAGATGGGGGAATGTATATGCCAGGATGGGGTATATATATACAGGATGGGGGGCGATATTTATAGCATGGGGACATGTATGTCATGATGAGGGATATATATACCAGGATGGGGGGGCATATGTACCAGGATAGGGACATATATACAGGATGGGGACATACAGTCTTTGACAAAAGTTATGTCGCTTATCCATGTTATGGAAATAAAAGCTTATAACCTGACGTTAAATTCATCCATTGGTTTTATAAATTACTCCTTTGAAAGCTGAAACCCTCCGAATATGGTTTAGGTTAAGAAAATAAATTGGCATCAATGCTGAAATATTGATCATTTAATGAACACAGATTGGTCAGATTTTGGCAAGATAAAAGTTTTGTCGCCTGGTCTTATAATGCACCCAATCCTAGTTTACATCCTCACCTCTGCTCCGTAAATGATCGGTTAATTAGTGGGTGTGTCTAAAAAGAAACCCAGCACCTCAGACCTTCACTTGAACTGCAACTTGAGCTCTGACACAGTGGTGTAACTAGGTCTCATGGCGCCCGGGACAAACAAAAACCTATTCTGGTGCCCCCCCCCCAGAGTAGGTGAGTAGCGGGGGGGGTGGGGGGAGATTAATGGCACGCACACACGCACACCCAGCCAGGCACACACATGCACACCCAGCCCAGCCAGGCATGCACACACACGCACACCCAGCCAGGCACACACACACGCACACCCAGCCAGGCATGCACACACATGAACACCCAGCCAGGCACGCACACACATGCACACAAAGCCAGGCATGCGCACACATGCACACTCAGCCAGGCACACACACACACACATGCACACTCAGCCAGGCACACACACACACATGCACACTCAGCCAGGCACGCACACACACATGCACACTCAGCCAGGCACGCACACACACACATGCACACTCAGCCAGGCACACACACACTTGCACACTCAGCCAGGCACGCACACACATGCACACCTAGCCAGTTACACACACGCACACTCAGCCAGGCACGCACACACATGAACACCCAGCCAGGCACGCACACACATGAACACCCAGCCAGGCATGCGCACACATGCACACTCAGCCAGGCACACAGACACACACACATGCACACTCAGCCAGGCACGCACACACACATGCACGCTCAGCCAGGCACGCACACACATGCACACCTAGCCAGTTACACACACGCACACTCAGCCAGGCACACACACACTTGCACACTCAGCCAGGGACACACACATGCACACTCAGCCAGGGACACACACATGCACACTCAGCCAGGGACATATGGGCTAGATATGCATGGAGGACTTACAGGTGGGGACTCAGACTTGTGCCCTCCTATTTACCCTGCTTCTCCCCTCTTGTGCCCCCCCATTTTCCCTGCTTCTCCCCTCTTGTGCCCTCCCATTCTCACTGTTTCTCCCCTCTTGTGGCCCCCATTCACCCTGCTTTTCCCCTTGTGCTGCACCCCTATTCACCCTGCTTCTCCCCTCTTGTGGCCTCTCATCATTTTCCCTGCTTCTCCCCTTTTGCCCCCCAATCTCCCTGTTTCTCCCCTCTTGTGGCCCCCTCCACTCACCCTGCTTCTTCCCTCTTGTGGCCTCTGTTCCCCCACCCCTGCTCTCTTCGGCTCATTGGCGCTTACCTTGTCCTGCTCCCAGACGGTCCTCACGCCGCTGGCACCTCCGCAGCATCAGCGCTTCCGGGTCAGAAGGAGCTCAGCTGCTCTATCCAAGCTGAGCTCACTCACTGATCCCGGAAGTGCCAGCAGTGCACGCAGGGGGATCAATGAAGCGGCAGCGTCCCAGCACTATTCAATAAATCCTGGGACACTGCCACTGCTCTGACACCCCCCTGCATCTGAGGAGAGCTCAGGGGGCGGGGCCCGGCGGCGGCGATTCCTCACAGGAGAGGGGGGGCCCGCCGACGCCCGTGCAACAAAATAAGAGGGGGTGGGGATGGGGGGTGGGTGTCGGCGCCCCCCCTCTGAGTTGCGCCCGGGGCAGAGGATCCGGCTGCACCCCCCCTAGATACGCCCCTTCTCTGACAACATGCCAAAAATCCACCCTGCGACTAAAGCCTTGATTATCAAGAGGCTGAAGACCACATCCACTGCAGAGGTAGCTGGCACCTTTAATGTGTCTCAGCGTCAAGTATAAAGAATTAAAAAAAGATTTGAAGAGACTGGAGATGTGTTTGACAAACCCAGGTCCGGCAGACCTTGCAAGACAACTGCTCAGGAGGAACGTTTGTTGGTTAGAAAATCCAAAGCAAGTCCCTCTTCAACTGCAGCAGAGCTCCAACAGGCCTGGTCACCTCAAGTCCCTGTGTCAACTAGAACAGTTTGTAGGATTCTGTCTCCAAATGGCCTCCATGGTTGAATCAGTGCCCAGAAGCTAGCACTAAACAAGAGGCAACTAAAAAGTAGTGTGGCATTTGCAAAGTCCCACAACCTGCTAAACGCTGGAAAAGCGGCAAAAGGTGGCTTTCTCTGATGAATCTTCAGTAGAATTACACCACAGCCACCACAACTACTGCAGGAGACCTACTGGAGCCCGTATGGATCCAAAATACACCCAGAAAACAGTTAAATTTGGTGGTGGAAAGATCATGGTCTGGGGTTACATTCAGTATGGGGGTGTGCGAAACATTTGCAAGGTGGAAGGCAATATCAATAGCCTAAAATATCAAGAAGTATTAACTACCTCTTATATTTCAAATCATAAAATGGGTCAAATTCTGCAGCAGGATGGTACTCCATCTCATACATCCATCTCTAAAACAAAGTTCCTCTAGGCAAAAAAGATCAAGGTGCTCAAGGACTGGCCAGCCCAGTCACCAGACATGAACATCATTGAGTATGTTTGGGGTAGGATGAAAGAGGAAGCTTGGAAGACAAAACCAAAGAATCTAGATGAACTCTGGGAGGCATGTAAGACTGCATTCTTTGCTATTCCTGATGACTTCATTAATAAATTCTATGAATCATTGTTGAACCACATGGATGCAGTCCTTCAAGCTCAAGGAAGTCACACAAAATATTAAATATGACTCTAAATAGCAACACAACTTCATTCACCAATGTTATGCAACATATATTTGTATTTTAGGTTAATTATTTGTTTGAATATCACATTACTTTCTGTGGGCGACAAAACATTTGTCTTGCCAAAATCTGACCATTCTGTGTTCATTAAATGATCAATATTTCAGCTTTGATGCCAATTTATTTTCTTTACCTAATCCAAATTTGGGAGGGTTTCAGCTTTCAAAAGAGTAATTTATACAACCTATGGATAAATTTAACGTCAGGTTATAAGCTTTTATTTACATAACATGGATCAGCGACATAACTTCTGTCAGGGACTGTATGTACGAGGATGAGGGACATGTATACCAGGATGAGCGATATATATACCAGGATGGGGGCATATATACAGGATGGGGACATGTATGCCAAGATGAGGGACATATATGCCAGGATGAGGGATATATATACCGGGATACCAGGATGGGGGGTTTAAGTACCAGGATGAAGGACATATATACTGATTTGTAAGACGGACACTTGCATTATAAGACGAACCCCATTTAACGTAAAAAATTATTCATTTTCTCTTTTCCTTCACCAAATTTGGGGGTGCGTCTTATAATTAGGTACATCTTATAAAGCGAAAAATGCGGTAAATGATTATTTGTGATAATGACTAATTCTCATCAGTGTTGTGGTTCCTGTATGCTTTTATTGATGGCTGGTAACAATAGCTTCCAGTATGTCCTAACAATTGCTAATGATGTAGTAGGAGTTGTAAGTTCATGCAGTACAAATGTGTATGGGTCTGACCTGACATTACAATTGTTTACCATGGTGGCTGTGATGATGAATTTTGTTACAGATGAGGCTTGTAATTTCTGTACTGATGGAGGTTATATGGATGTATTTCTGTACCTCTGGTGGGGCTGGTTATGTATTTCTGTACTGATGAAGGTTTTGACATAGTGTTTCTGTACCTCTGGTGGGTCTGGTGATATATTTCTGTACTGATGAGGGTTTTGACTTTGTATTTCTGTACTGATAGGGGTTATATGGATGTATTTCTGTACCTCTGGTGGGTCTGGTGATGTATTTCTGTTCTGATGGGGGTTATATGAATGTATTTCAGTACCTCTAGTGGGTCTGGTGATGTAGTTTTGTGTTAATTATTCTGATACTGTACACATCTAACAATCCATAACTTGTAAGCTTTCTTGATACATAGCTATGTTAACAAAGTGTTATGCATTGTAACAAGTTAAGGTCTCTATTAGTGATGAGCGAGTACTAAAATGCTCGGGTGCTCGAAGCTCGGGCCGAGCATCCCGAGATACTCGTGTACTCGGCCCGAGTAACGAGCCCAATGTTATCCTATGGGAGACACGAGTATTTTTATGAAATGACTGCCGGCAGCATGGAAAAACCCTAAAAATGTCACAAAAGTCTCAGAAGAGTGCTGAAATGACATGGCAACACCATGGGGAAGACCCCTGGAATCATTTCTCACTGAAAAGTCACAGCTGTGAACAATGTTGTCCGAGATTCACGCCAATTTTACGGAGTCTCCAGAAAACCTTCCAAAATAACACCAAAATGAATATTTAGGGTGGAAATGTTAAGGGCACATACCCAATAGTGAGATACAGCTGGTGTATGTTACTTTTTGTGATTACATGAAAGATTTTACGTGAAAACATTGTGCAGCACTACGATGACCCTGAGAAGAGACGAACATGAAGCCCTGTCTTGAAAAAATGTGCCCATTTTGAGGAACTGGGTGTATTGTAGTATCTTCCTTTGCCAGGGCAGTCCAAAATTGGGAGGTTCACCAATGCCCCTGGATACAGACATGCAGGAGGGCCTGTAACCCTCAAGTGGGTGTATTGTAGTATAGCCCTTTGGTCAGGGCAGCCAAAAATTGGGAGGTTCAACAATGACCCATGCATACAGACATGTAGTAGGGCCTGTAACCCTCAAGTGGGTGTATTTTAGCCTAGGCCTTTGGCCAGGGCAGCCAAAAATTGGGAGGTTCAACAATGACCCATGCATACAGACATGTAGTAGGGCCTGTAACCCTCAAGTGGGTGTATTGTAGTATAGCCCTTTGGTCAGGGCAGCCAAAAATTGGGAGGTCCATCTTTGTCTCTGGATAGAGACGTGCAGGAGGGCCTGTAACCCTCAAGTGGGTGTATTGTAGTATAGCCCTTTGGTCAGGGCAGCCAAAAATTGGGAGGCTCCTCTTTGTCCCTGCATAGAGACGTGCAGGAGGGCCTGTAACCCTCAAGTGGGTGTATTGTAGTATAGCCCTTTGGTCAGGGCAGCCAAAAATTGGGAGGTTCAACAATGACCCATGCATACAGACATGTAGTAGGGCCTGTAACCCTCAAGTGGGTGTATTGTAGTATAGCCGTTTGGTCAGGGCAGCCAAAAATTGGGAGGCTCCTCTTTGTCCCTGTATAGAGACGTGCAGGAGGGCCTGTAACCCTCAAGTGGGTGTATTGTAGTATAGCCCTTTGGTCAGGACAGCCAAAAATTGGGAGGTTCAACAATGACCCATGCATACAGACATGTAGTAGGGCCTGTAACCCTCAAGTGGGTGTATTGTAGAATAGCCCTTTGGTCAGGGCAGCCAAAAATTGGGAGGTTCAACAATGACCCATGCATACAGACATGTAGTAGGGCCTGTAACCCTCAAGTGGGTGTATTTTAGCCTAGGCCTTTGGCCAGGGCAGCCAAAAATTGGGAGGTTCAACAATGACCCATGCATACAGACATGTAGTAGGGCCTGTAACCCTCAAGTGGGTGTATTGTAGTATAGCCCTTTGGTCAGGGCAGCCAAAAATTGGGAGGTCCATCTTTGTCCCTGGATAGAGACGTGCAGGAGGGCCTGTAACCCTCAAGTGGGTGTATTGTAGTATAGCCCTTTGGTCAGGGCAGCCAAAAATTGGGAGGTTCAACAATGACCCATGCATACAGACATGTAGTAGGGCCTGTAACCCTCAAGTGGGTGTATTGTAGTATAGCCGTTTGGTCAGGGCAGCCAAAAATTGGGAGGCTCCTCTTTGTCCCTGTATAGAGACGTGCAGGAGGGCCTGTAACCCTCAAGTGGGTGTATTGTAGTATAGCCCTTTGGTCAGGGCAGCCAGAAATTGGGAGGTTCAACAATGACCCATGCATACAGACATGTAGTAGGGCCTGTAACCCTCAAGTGGGTGTATTGTAGAATAGCCCTTTGGTCAGGGCAGCCAAAAATAGGGAGGCTCCTCTTTGTCCCTGTATAGAGATGTGCAGGAGGGCCTGTAACCCTCAAGTGGGTGTATTGTAGTATAGCCCTTTGGTGAGGGCAGCCAAAAATTGGGAGGTTCAACAATGACCCATGCATACAGACATGTAGTAGGGCCTGTAACCCTCAAGTGGGTGTATTGTAGTATAGCCCTTTGGTCAGGGCAGCCAAAAATTTGGAGGCTCCTCTTTGTCCCTGGATAGAGACGTGCAGGAGGGCCTGTAACCCTCAAGTGGGTGTATTGTAGTATAGCCCTTTGGTCAGGGCAGCCAAAAATTGGGAGGCTCCTCTTTGTCCCTGCATACAGACATGTAGTAGGGCCTGTAACCCTCAAGTGGGTGTATTGTAGTATAGCCCTTTGGTCAGGGCAGCCAAAAATTGGGAGGCTCCTCTTTGTCCCTGCATAGAGACGTGCAGGAGGGCCTGTAACCCTCAAGTGGGTGTATTGTAGTATCTTTCTTTGCCAGGGCAGTCCAAAATTGGGAGGTTCACCAATGCCCCTGGATACAGACATGCAGGAGGGCCTGTAACCCTCAAGTGGGTGTATTGTAGTATAGCCCTTTGGTCAGGGCAGCCAAAAATTGGGAGGTTCAACAATGACCCATGCATATAGACATGTAGTAGGGCCTGTAACCCTCAAGTGGGTGTATTTTAGCCTAGGCCTTTGGCCAGGGCAGCCAAAAATTGGGAGGTTCAAGAATGACCCATGCATACAGACATGTAGTAGGGCCTGTAACCCTCAAGTGGGTGTATTGTAGTATAGGCCTTTGGCCAGGGCAGCCAAAAATTGGGAGGCTCCTCATTGTCCCTGGATAGAGACGTGCAGGATGGCCTCAAAACATTTTTCACATTGAAAAGATGCGGGTATCCTGTCTTTGTAATGCTTATTCAAAAAGAATGGGCGTAAAAATTTACCACTGGGGGTATACCTGAAACAACAGCCAAACTATTGTAACGGTCATCATGGTGGCACATGAGGAGAAGGAGGAGCAGTCCAGCGATTAGCCAAGGAATAGGAAGACGACGTGGTGGATGATCCAGTAGCTGACCCAACCTGGCAGGAGTATATGCAGAGCGAGGACAGCAGTGCACAGGGTGAGGGAGGTGTAGCATCCCAACAGGCAGTACGAAGCAGGGTCGGGTACGCAGGCAGAAGGCAGGCAACCGTTCCCCGGAACAACAACACGACACAAGGTGCCTGTGCAAATGTTATGTCTTCCCAAGTCTGGCAGTATTTTAAGTTGGCTCCAGATGACTCTAAAAAGGCCATTTGCAACACCTGCCATGCCAGCATCAGCAGGGGTACGAAAAGTAGCAGCCTGACCACCACCAGCATGATCAGGCACATGTCAGCCAAGCAACCGACTTTGTGGGAAGTACAACTGAGTCGAGGAGCGGTGCTTGCTGATGTCACTGCTACGTCTTTGCCTGTTGTGCGTGCGAGCCAATCCCCTGTCCATGCTGGCCGCGAACAAGCCTCCGGCCCTGCACCTGAAGTTGCCCACGCACAAATTACACCACCATCAAGCACGTCCTTGTCCCAGCGCAGCGTTCAATTATCCATTCAGCAAACATTGGAACGCAGGCGCAAATACGCTGCCAACGCCCCACATGCCACAGTCCTGAATGATCACATTTCGCGACTCATAGCGCTACAAATGTTGCCTTTCCGGCTGGTGGAGACGGAAGCATTCCGCGACCTGATGGCGGCTGCTGTCCCACGTTACTCGGTCCCCAGCCGCCACTATTTCTCCAGATGTGCTGTCCCCGCATTGCATAACCACGTGTCCAACAGCATCACACGTGCCCTCAACAACGCTGTTTCAGCCAAAGTCCACCTAATAATAATAATAATAATACAGCTTTATTTATATAGCGCCAACATATTACGCAGCGCTTTACAATGTAGGGTTAGAGTACAGAAAATATAATACAGTAAGTAATTACAGTAGAGAACAAATACAGTACAATAATTGGATACAAAACAATAGGCATAGAATCAATGGAACAAAGTAAATACAATAAATAAAGCAAGAAATGAAGGTGACCCTGCTCAAAAGAGCTTACAATCTACAACAAGATAGGGGTTGCACAAGGTACAGGGGCTTATTGCACTGATGGTCCAGGAATCTTGAGGAAATAGGGCATAGAACTAAGTTTACATGGATGGTCATTATACAGTCTGTGTAGACCTTTTTGGTTTGGTTGAGTTTGTAGAAGAGTAATGACCAGAGGGATAGGCCATTCACTGTCTACAGTACAAAGGACTTCTATTAGGGAGTATGATAGGCCGCCTTAAAAAGATGCGTTTTTAGGGATCGTCTGAAGCCATGCAAGTTGTGGATAGTCCTGATTTCTTGGGGTAAAGCATTCCAGAGGTTTGGTGCAGCTCTGGAGAAGTCTTGGAGCCGGGAGTGGGAGGATCGGATTATTACAGATGTCAGTCGAAGGTCATTTGAGGAAAGTAGAGCGCGAGTGGGGTGATAGACAGAGATGAGGGAGGAGAGGTAGGGGGGTGCTGCACTGTGAAGAGCTTTGTGGGTGAGAAGAAGCAATTTGAATTTGATCCTGTAGTATACGGGCAGCCAGTGCAATGACTGGCACAGAGCAGAGGCATCTGAGTAACGATTGGCCAGATGGTTGATCCTGGCTGCTGCATTTAGGATGGACTGGAGAGGAGAAACTCTGGTGAGGGGGAGGCCGCTTAATAGAGAATTGCAATAGTCAAGGCGGGAATGGATTAGGGCCACGGTCAGGGTTTTTGTTGTTTACAGGGTGAGAAAGGGACGGACTCTGGAGATATTCGTCAGGTGTAAGCTACATGAGCGGACGAGACATTGTGTGTGGGAGGAGAAGGAGAGATCGGTGTCAAACATAACACCCAGACAACGAGCCTGCTGCCTAGGCGTTATCGTGGTGCCACAAACTGAGAGAGAGATGTCCGATTTAGGGAGGTTAGTGGATGGGGGTAACAGAAGAAGTTCAGTTTTGGAAAGGTTTAGTTTCAAATAGAGAGTGGACATGATATTGGAAACTGCAGCTAGACAGTCATTGCTGTTCTTTAATACCGCAGGGGTAAGGTCATGGGCTGAAGTGTATAACCACAGACACGTGGACAAGTGCTTGTGGGCAAGGCCGCTACATCTCCTTGACAAAACACTGGGTTAATATTGTGGAGGCTGTGACACAGTCTGAGCGAGGGACGGAACACGTCCTTCCCACACCAAGGATAGCAGGCCCTACCTCTGTCAGAGTTTCACCGACACTCTACAGCTCCGGAATGTCATGCTCTTCAGCCTCCTCCTCCTCCTCCTGCGCATCCTCATCCACTGTACCCTCCACACCAGTCCCAAGCTGGAAGCACTGCAGCACTGCCTCTGCGAAGCGGCAACAGGCTGTGCTGAAGTTAGTCTGCATAGGTGACAAACCCCACAATGCAGAAGAGGTGTGGACAGCTCTGAAACAGCAGGCAGATCACTGTCTCACACCTGTGAACCTAAAGCCAGGAAAGGTCGTGTGTGACAATGGCTGGAACCTGGTGGCAGCTTTGAGGCGAGGCCAGCTGACGCATGTTCCATGCGTGGCCCACGTGCTCAACCTGGTGGTTCAGAGGTTTGAAAAGTCATACCCAGAACTGTCTGAACTGCTGGTAAAAGTTCGCTGTCTGTCTGCACATTTTCGCAAGTCACCTGCTGCTTCAGCCGGCCTTGGCGGATTTCAGCGCCGTTAGCGTCTTACGGCACACAGACTGGTGTGTGATGTCCCCACGCGTTGGAATTCAACTCTGCACATGTTGGTCAGGATATGTGAGCAGAAGAGGGCAGTTGTTGACTACCTGCATCACCTAAGCCATCGGGAAATGGTTCAAACTCCACACATAACACCTGAGGAGTGGAGATGGATGTCCGACCTATGTACCGTCCTCCAAAACTTTGAGGACTCCACCAAGATGGTGAGCGGCGAGGACACCATTATTAGCGTCACCATACCACTACTCTGCCTTCTAAAACGGTCTCTGCTGAAAATCAAAGAGGATGCATTGCAGGCCGAGCGCGATGACTTGGAGCAAGAAACAGTAGTGGGTGTGGGTGAAAACACACAGTCCAGCCTCATCTCATCACAACGTGCAGTGGAGGACTAAAATGAGGAGGAGGAGGATGAAGACATGGAGCAACTCTCTGGCCAAATTGAGGATATGACATGCACACCAGTCATACCCTCGATTCAGCGTGGCTGGCCAGAGGACAGGGGAGATGAGGAGGAGGAAGAGGACAGCATGTTCAGTCATCGTGTTGGTCTGGATACTGAAGTGATGGCTGTTAAGAGTCTGGCGCACATGGCTGACTTTATGGTAAGCTGCCTGGCTCGTGACCCTCGCGTTCACAACATCTTGGCCGACAATCTGTACTGGTTGGCAACACTGTTAGACCCACGCTACAAGAAGAACTTTATGTCTGTCATTCCTGAGGCGGAGAGGTCAGCCAAAATGCAGCAGTTCCAGAAGGCCATAGTCACGGAAGTAGGCAAATCATTCCCCTCACAAAACGCTAGCGGCATAGGTCAGGAATCGGTGGACAACCAAGGCGTACGGCCGAGAGGGGCACAAGTCCAATCCGCCAAAGGTAGGGGAACAGTCTTTACAAGGTGAGACAGTTTTCTCAGCCCCTCACGTACCACAGCCCCTGAGGTGCGGGGTAGTGCAACAAGAAATGCTAAGTTTGGCCAGATGCTGAAGGAGTACCTTGCCGATCGGACAACTGTACTGCGAGATTCCTCTGTGCCTTACAATTATTGGGTCTCCAAGCTGGACACGTGGCATGAATTGGCTCTCTACGCCTTGGAAGTCCTGGCCTGCACTGCTGCTAGCGTTTTGTCAGAGCGTGATTTCAGTGCCGCAGGTGGAATCATTACTGATAAACGCAACCGCCTGTCAACTGAAAATGCTGACAGGCTGAGGCTGGGGTTCCACATAAGCCCTCAGTCCGTTTTTGGCTTCAGTTTTCTCATTTTTTTTTTCTAAGTCCAAAAACTGACAGAAAAACGGATTGGGTGTAATAAACACCCTGTCCGTTTTTCTATGGAGCTCCAAACATTGCCCTGTCCGTTTTTGAGTCAAAAACGTTGCATGCAACGTTTTTGGCATCAGTTAAAAAACGCATGCGTTTTCATGCGTTTTTTTTAACATGGGGCCCTATGGGAAACGCATGTGCGAATGCATGCAAACGCGCACTTGCGTTTGCGCATGCGTTCGCGCATGCGTTTTTTTAATGAAAATTCCAAAAACGTTCAGGAGTGCAGGAGGCTCAAAAAGCACCCAGAAAAAAACGGATTGGTGATGAAAATCACTTCCAAAAACGGATTTCTATGTGTGACCACAGCCTGACTCAGATCAAGATGAACAAGGGTTGGATTGGGCCAGACTTCACCACACCACCAACAAATGACAACTGAATTTAAATTTTGTAATGGGAATTTGCCGTGTACCTCCATTGACCCATGGGTACACACTTCTGGACTTCCGAGTGTCCAAGTGTGGGATCAGTAATGTCCGTGGACGTGTACTCAGCCTGTTGGTAGGAAGGAGGATCAGGTTGGGAAATGTGCGGTGCAGTATCACGGCTACTGACACTTGACAGTGTGGAAGACAGGGTGTTTGTGGAGGTGCCAATCAGACTTGAAGCATTATCCGCTATCCAAGTAACAAGCTGTTGACACTGGTGTTGGTTCAAGAGCGGTGTACTGCAGCGGGCACCAACAAATTGGGACAGGACGTGTGAGCGAGTAGATGTGCCACTTTCTTGTTGCGAAATTAGTGCTTGCACACGACCTCGGCCTCTGCCTGCACCACCATCACGTTCACCTCCTTGTTCCTTGCCAACGCCCTTGCGCATTTTGCTTGTATACAGCGACAACAGTCACAGGAGAGGATTTTAGTCCCTAACCTGTATTAAGGTAGTACGTACACCTGTCTGGTGACTGTAATGGTTTCAGGAGAGGATTTTAGTCCCTAACCTGTATCAAGGTATGACGTACACCAGTCTGGTGACTGTTGAGATCACAAGAGATTAGGGTTTTAGTTCCCTAACCTGTATCAAGGTATGACGTACACCAGTCTGGTGACTGTAATGGTTTCAGGAGAGGATTTTAGTCCCTAACCTGTATCAAGGTATGACGTACACCAGTCTGTAGACTGTAATGGTTTAAGGAGAGGATTTTAGTCCCTAACCTGTATCAAGGTATGACGTACAACAGTCTTGTGACTGTAATGGTTTCAGGAGAGGATTTTAGTCCCTAACCTGTATTAAGGTAGTACGTACACCTGTCTGGTGACTTTAATGGTTTCAGGAGAGGATTTTAGTCCCTAACCTGTATTAAGGTAGCACGTACACCTGCCTGGTGACTTGAATGGTTTCAGGAGAGGATTTTAGTCCCTAACCTGTATCAAGGTATGACGTACACCAGTCTGGTGACTGTAATGGTTTCAGGAGAGGATTTTAGTCCCTAACCTGTATCAAGGTATAACGTACACCAGTCTGGTGACTGTTCAGATCACAAGAGATTAGGATTTTAGTTCCCTAACCTGTATCAAGGTTTGACGTACACCAGTCTGGTGACTGTAATGGTTTCAGGAGAGGATTTTAGTCCCTAAACTGTATCAAGGTATGACGTACACCAGTCTGGTGACTGTTCAGATCACAAGAGATTAGGATTTTAGTTCGCTAACCTGTATCAAGGTATGACGTACACCAGTCTGGTGACTGTTGAGATCACAAGAGATTAGGATTTTAGTTCCCTAACCTGTATCAAGGTATGACGTACACCAGTCTGGTGACTGTAATGGTTTCAGGAGAGGATTTTAGTCCCTAACCTGTATTAAGGTAGTACGTACACCTGTCTGGTGACTTTAATGGTTTCAGGAGAGGATTTTAGTCCCTGAACTGCATTAAGGTAGCACGTACACCTGTCTGGTGACTGTAATGGTTTCAGGAGAGGATTTTAGTCCCTAACCTGTATCAAGGTATGACGTACAACAGTCTGGTGACTTGAATGGTTTCAGGAGAGGATTTTAGTCCCTAACCTGTATCAAGGTATGACGTACAACAGTCTGGTGACTGTAATGGTTTCAGGAGAGGATTTTAGTCCCTAACCTGTATTAAGGTAGTACGTACACCTTTCTGGTGACTTTAATGGTTTCAGGAGAGGATTTTAGTCCCTAACCTGTATTAAGGTAGCACGTACACCTGTCTGGTGACTGTAATGGTTTCAGAGGAGGATTTTAGTCCCTAACCTGTATCAAGGTATGACGTACAACAGTCTGGTGACTGTAATGGTTTCAGGAGAGGATTTTAGTCCCTAACCTGTATCAAGGTATGACGTACAACAGTCTGGTGACTGTAATGGTTTCAGGAGAGGATTTTAGTCCCTAACCTGTATTAAGGTAGTACGTACACCTGTCTGGTGACTTTAATGGTTTCAGGAGAGGATTTTAGTCCCTCACCTGTATTAAGGTAGCACGTACACCTGTCTGGTGACTGTAATGGTTTCAGGAGAGGATTTTAGTCCCTAACCTGTATCAAGGTATGACGTACAACAGTCTGGTGACTGTAATGGTTTCAGGAGAGGATTTTAGTCCCTAACCTGTATTAAGGTAGTACGTACACCTGTCTGGTGACTTTAATGGTTTCAGGAGAGGATTTTAGTCCCTAACCTGTATTAAGGTAGCACGTACACCTGTCTGGTGACTGTAATGCTTTCAGGAGAGGATTTTAGTCCCTAACCTGTATCAAGGTATGACGTACAACAGTCTGGTGACTTGAATGGTTTCAGGAGAGGATTTTAGTCCCTAACCTGTATCAAGGTATGACGTACAACAGTCTGGTGACTGTAATCGTTTCAGGAGAGGATTTTAGTCCCTAACCTGTATTAAGGTAGTACGTACCCCTGTCTGGTGACTTTAATGGTTTCAGGAGAGGATTTTAGTCCCTAACCTGTATTAAGGTAGCACGTACACCTGTCTGGTGACTGTAATGCTTTCAGGAGAGGATTTTAGTCCCTAACCTGTATTAAGGTAGTACGTACACCTGTCTGGTGACTGTAATGCTTTCAGGAGAGGATTTTAGTCCCTAACCTGTATTAAGGTAGTACGTACACCTGTCTGGTGACTGTAATGGTGTCAGGAGAGGATTTTAGTCCCTAACCTGTATTAAGGTAGTAAGTTCAAGAGTGTGGTGACTCTAATGGTCACAGAAAAGCTTGGATTCCGATCTGTATCACCCTGCCTATATCCTCCTAGATTAGTCCTGAGAAGGACTGTTGTGGTCAGCAGCAGTTTGCAGCCCTGCTCCGGATCTACCTCTAAGGGCCGCAAATCTGTCCCTAAGCAGCAGCAGACACTCTCCCTACACTCACTGTCTGGATGGCTGTGTGCCGAGCACAGCGCGCCGGGAGTTATAAAGGCTCGGTGACGCTGTGCAGGCCGGCCAATCACTGCTATGCCACAACTAACAGGGTTGTGGCATTGCAGTGGTCTGCCAGCCAATCCCTGCACGTGGGCTGGCTCTCAAAAGAGCGCCAACATGCAGAGATGATGACCACGAGCACAGCACGAGTATCGCGAGATTACTCGGTGCTTGGCGAGTAGCCAGAGTACAGTGATACTCGTGCGAGTACCGAGTAGTGGCGAGCATGCTCGCTCATCACTAGTCTCTATGTATTTATTTGTTAGAAGCATTAAAGGGGTTGTCCCAAGCTTGTGTTGAGTCTGCAGTCACTCTATGTGTCTCTATGTGACTGCGGAATTCTGAATTCTCACAGAGCACACAATGCCTGCAGTCAGGATTGTCTGGTGCCGGCGGTGAGAGTGGAAGGTCACGTCACCATAGGTATGTAATTTACATACATGCAGTCATGTGCTGATTAGACATGCGAGGCTTCGATCGAGGCCTGACACGTCTAGTCAGAATGTGGCCAGAAGTGTATAAATCGCATACTTATGTTCACATGACCATTTAATCTTACCATTGACATGGGAGAATCTTGAAAGTGTGCAGTGCACACGCCATGAGAATTCGGAGGCCTGCAGTCACCTAGACTTTCATCTCAAACTTGAACAAGCCCTTTAATTATAACATTAAACACCTTAGCCCACTCCTAAAAACGTGTAATATACTCACTGTCAGAAACAGCTCTTGCTGGTTCCAGCAGTCACAGTACCTGTAAGTCTAAAAATCACATATGGATGATTGGTCACATGACGTCTCCTGAGACCACTCTGAAGGGGGGAAACCAAACTGAACTCTTGCCCTGGGTGCCAGAAAACCTAGATACACCTCTGCTAAACCATACTGGTTTGCAGGACCTCAAGCTGTGCTGCCACACATGAATCAGTATCCTTGCTTCATGGAATCTTCGTCCTTTGGAATTCCATCAGCATCACTATTTTATGAGGTCACCCCAAGAAAACCATCACCAAAGCCTTTCAACATGCCAATGCATCCACACAGTCGGACCTTCTGGTCCAAAGGACGAGGACAAAGGATGAACAGATCCACTTCGTAACCTACTTCAGCAACAAATGGAACAAGGTGAGATTCATACTACAGACACATTGGGACATCCTCTCCTTGACCCAGCACCAACAAAGTACATCGCCATCTCATGTCCCTGAGCGAAGAATTTGACACAGGCCTGGGACGACGACGTTTTCCCTACAAAAGGAGATCTAAGGTAACCCCGCCACTTTCCTTGGTACCTAATGTGAGAATCTTTTTTGAATTACCGTATATACTCGTGTATAAGCCGACCCGTGTATAAGCCGACCCCCCTACTTTTGCCCCCAAAAACTGGGAAAATGTATTGACTCGCGTATAAGCCGAGGGTGGACTCCAGCACAGGGTATACAGGCCCCCAGGCACAGGGTGCACAGGCCCCCAGGCACAGGGTGCACAGGCCCCCAGGCACAGGGTGCACAGGCCCCTAGGCTCAGGGTGCACAGGGTGCACAGGCCCCCAGGCTCAGGGGGCACAGGGTGCACAGGCCCCCAGGCTCAGGGGGCACAGGGTGCACAGGCCCCCAGGCTCAGGGGGCACAGGGTGCACAGGCCCCCAGGCTCAGGGGGCACAGGGTGCACAGGCCCCCAGGCTCAGGGGGCACAGGGTGCACAGGCCCCCAGGCTCAGGGGGCACAGGGTGCACAGGGTGCACAGGCCCCCAGCCTCAGGGGGCACAGGCTCAGGGGGCACAGGCCCCCAGGCTCAGGGGGCACAGGCCCCCAGGCTCAGGGGGCACAGGGTGCACAGGCCCCCAGGCTCAGGGGGCACAGGGTGCACAGGCCCCCAGGCTCTCAGGGGGCACAGGGTGCACAGGCCCCCAGGCTCTCAGGGGGCACAGGGTGCACAGGCCCCCAGGCTCTCAGGGGGCACAGGGTGCACAGGCCCCCAGGCTCAGGGGGCACAGGGTGCACAGGCCCCCAGGCTCAGGGGGCACAGGGTGCACAGGCCCCCAGGCTCAGGGGGCACAGGGTGCACAGGGTGCACAGGCCCCCAGCCTCAGGGGGCACAGGCTCAGGGGGCACAGGCCCCCAGGCTCAGGGGGGGCACAGGCCCCCAGGCTCAGGGAGGCAAAGGTCCCCAGGCTCAGGGGGGGCACAGGCCCCCAGGCTCAGGGGGGGCACAGGTCCCCAGGCTCAGGGGGGGCACAGGCCCCCAGGCTCAGGGGGGGCACAGGCCCCCAGGCTCAGGGTATGGCGCCCCCCCCCCCCTCCATGCTGCCGCTGCTGTACACTAAATACAGTGTTATTATCTCACTGGCCGGTCTCAGTGAATCCTCCCTCCACCTTGCGAGGCTGCGTGTCATGTGACCGGCCGGTGACGTCATCGGCGTGAGCCCCGGTCACATGACACGCAGGGAGGAGGGAGGATTCACTGAGACCGGCCGGTGAGATAATAACACTGTATTTAGTGTACAGCAGCGGCAGCATGGAGGGGGGGCGCCATACTGTGAGGGAATGGGGGGGGGGGCTGTATACCCCGTGCTGGGGGGCTGTAATGGGATATGCACTGCTCCCCCCGCGGATGGGCGGGGGATGCAGTGCATATCATGAATAAGTTATGAGCGGCTCCACGTCACGAGCCGCTCATATTGCAGCCTTCCCCCACCTCCTCCAGCCTCCTCCTGCTCCCGGACACAGCCCCCACTTATATGACTCGTATATGACTCGTGTATAAGCCGAGGGGGGGACTTTTCAGCCCAATTTTTGGGCTGAAAAAGTCGGCTTATACACGAGTATATA
The DNA here is from genome assembly GCA_033576535.1 of Allobates femoralis. Lineage (NCBI taxonomy): Eukaryota > Metazoa > Chordata > Amphibia > Anura > Aromobatidae > Allobates > Allobates femoralis. The sequence continues at coordinate 41,039,317 of JARQOC010000007.1, forward strand.
CGGTAACTAAGAGGGACATGACTGCACTACTAGATGACCACACGAGGGTTTGCAATCTTACCATTGCTGAACAAAAAGCACTATCAGACTTGAAAACGAACACTTCCTCCTTCTTGATGAAAGAGGCGGACAAAGTGGGTAATGTGGTCTTGTGGCCCACCACAATGTATTTGGAGGAGGTACATAGACAACTGGGAGACCAGAGGTTTTATACCAAATTACCTTCTAACCCTACTCCCATTTTCTCCACCAAATGAAATCACCTATTAACATCGAGCCACTCCGCTGGCATTACTACCACTCAGGAGAAACGCTTCTTGACAGTGGAGCACTCCGTTACCCTGACTTTTTATTTATTCCTCAAGGTGCACAAACGGTTGGATAAACCACCTGGACGTCCAATTGTTGCCAGCATTAACAGTCTAAGCGAAAAAACTTGCATCTATTTAGACTTTTTCCTACAGCCCTTTGTGACGTCCTTATCTTCTTATCTCAGAAATACCGCTGACTTTATCCGCACTTGTAGGGCAACCACCCTCAAAAACGGGGACTTCATCGTCACTTGTGACGTGGAGTCCCTATACTCGAACATCCAATACAAGGATGGCATCCATGCAACAATGTTCCTCATAGACCAACAGGAAGACTCCAATCGCCTTCATGATTCGTTCTTCATTGACTTGCTTGAATTCGTTTTGAAGCATAATTATTTTATGTTTGATTGGCAATACTACCGCCAAGTCACGGGTGTGCCGATGGGCGCGAGATGTGCCCTTCTATAGCCAACCTCTTTTTGGGATGGTGCGAAGAGACCGTGTTCTATCCCTCAGAGGAATTCCAACAACACGTCACCTCTTGGAAACGTTACATTGATGATATTCTATTCATCTGGTCTGGAGATGAGAATGAGTGTCAAACCTTTATCAATAAACTGAACAATAATCATGTAAATATTTTTTTTACCTTCTCCATATCACAGACGAGTGCTGTTTTCCTCGACACTGTCCTCAGGGTGGAAGACGAACACATCATCACGGATTTATACCACAAGCCGACATCGACCAACAGCCTCCTTGCTCAATGATAGCTTTCACCCCCTCCATACACGTTGTGAGGCACCGCCGGCATGATCCTCATGGCCGGGGCGCGTCACATGCAGGATCAAGGTATGATCCTGTGCACACTGGCCGGTTTGACTGATAATGCTGTGTGAACCAACTGTGAACACAAGGTTTCATGAGCCTAATGAGCGGCAGTGAGAGTGGGATGAGATCGAGGAAGCCCTAAGGAATGTAAGGGCTGAGTGCTGACAACCCGGAACACAGGGAGTTAACCTGAGCTGTGTGAAAGGCTGATTATCAGCAGCTAAGGGGGTGTGTCCATGTGGGAGTGGCTGGCACGATAAGAGGCAACCAGCTGAGTGATTCAGATTAGATCCATTTTTAGCCAGACATCAGCCTGAGAGGATGTGGGCTGATTACCAGCCTGAGAGCTGAGCAGAGCCAGTCTGTGTGAGGGACTGGGAATGCAAGTCCATGCCGCCATGTTGAGATGGTGAAGGGAGCATGCTAGCTCCATGCCGGTGTCGAGGTCCGAGGTTTGATAGCACCTGGTGGGGAAGCCGTGGCTGAACCCGGTGGAGACTGGTCCGGGCGTGGAGGGAACCACGTCCGGGAAAGGAGCCCTTGGGGGACGCTTGGTGGACCCGTTACACAGGTAGCGAGACCCGGATCTGTGCCCGGTAAGACAGCGGTTCCCGTGTAACGGAGTGAGCTGTGTGTGATTAATGCCAGGCGGGCATAACCGCTATTGGGTCCGACTAGGCAGTCGGTAAAGGACCCGTTGATGTATGTAGGGGCTTAGGCAATTGCCCTGAATGTAAGATGATGACCTATGTAAGAGCATTGGATAATAATGTGGGGAGAAAGTGACCCAGCCAGTATGGATGATGTTGGAGGCGTTCCGTCCCTGTGGGACGAGAGGGAGGCTTGCCCTGCTGCTTGCAGAGGGTACCCGTCCCTCAACCACGGCCTCTAATGGTGTGGGTGTGCCTGTGGTGCCAGACACAGGGGTAATAGGGCTCCTAGTAGGTAACGGATGATGAGGTTCCCGGTGTACTATGGTTTGCCAGTCCCTGTAATGGGCCATGGAGGAGCCACAGTCCCTGAATGATGGGCTGTGAGCGTGTGGAAGAAATGTATGTGATCCATGGACGTTTGAATGATGGATCACACATGGTATGTAAGGCCCGGTCAGGCAGGAATCCTGACTACGGGGTAATGTTATATCATCATGCTGGGTGACTAAAGCCGGGCGGCAGGTACCGCCATTGGGACCCACAGGGCCCATTGAGGCGTATGTAACGAAGGTCAGAAGCAGGGGTTAAAAGGGCTCCTAGAGTGGGGACACCATGGTTGAACCAGGTGGACTCTGACCGGGACGTAGGCGGAGATACGTCCAGGAAGGAGCCCCTTGGGAATACATGACATACCCGGTACTCAGGTTGCTCAATCCCTGTTATGAACCCGGAGGGGTCATCGTCGAAATATAATACATGTATTTATTATAAATGTACTGTAAGATGTGTAAGTAGGCCGGAGGCCGTAGCCACCACGGGAGCAGGTGTTAGAGCTCCAATGGGGACAAAGAGATGGTTACAGGTCCCGGGTTATTGTGATTGTATATGTGCAATGTTCTATGTAATGTATGATGTATTTATGTAAAGTGTTTATAAGCAATGTGATATGTGTTCAACATGCTACCCGGGTTATGTTATTATATGTGAAAAATAAACGGGTAGACATTGGTTAAACTTATAAACACGTGTTTTGTCGTTATGCAAGCGGGTTCCCCGGTTGCTACCTCACAACGTCAAGGTATACCTGTCGGTCAATTTTTAAGCCTCAGATGTAACTGCACCCTTGATGAAGACTTTAGAACGCAGGCCGCTGATCTTACCTCTCAGCTTAGGAATCGGAGTTACCCCAAGAAAACCATCGCCAAATCCTTTCAATGTGCCAACACATCCACTGACTCACCCAGGGGTCTATGGGAACTCGGAAACCCGGGCTTGGAGTTGGAGGGATGTCGCTGGTGGCCCGCCGGACCCCTAGCCCTGGTGTCGGCCCAAAAATTGGGGGAAGTGTAAAAAGGGAATAAAAGAAAAATAAAAGTTTGTCATGAGGCCACCTGCAGATTCTGGTGATGTTCACCAGCGCCACTGTCAGACTGTGGGGGGCGATGGTATTGCAGCTTGGGTGGTATGGCTCCCTGCAGGAGGAGCTGGGTGCCTGGGGCAGGATAGCACTGCACTTGTTGTTGTGGTGCTGGTTGTAGACAGCGCAGCTACGCAGCGGTTTGTGTAGAAAGGAGGCCTTGTGACTCTGTACGGGTACTTTACTTGTAACTAGTTCAGATGGCACTTCAAGCTACAGTTTGCACAGTCTTTGAATGGGAAGCTGGCCGGGCAGTCACTGGAGAGGATAAAGCCTCTTTGAGGCTCCCGTAGTATACCTTCTTTTGTCCATCCTACGACCTGCTGTTCTGACCTGCGCCTCCTCACTTTTCTTGCGCTGCCCTGCACAGCCCACTTGTCTACCAGGCCCGTTGGGTGCAATGAGGTACCCTTCTTCTCTCCAAGGGGTTCGACCCAGTTTGGGTGATCCTGGCATGGCTGTACGTTCTGGACAGGGGTAGTCAGGGTTGCCGAACTAACTCACGACTGGCCAGTGTTGACAGCTCAGGGATGAACTCGCCTATACCGTTCCTCGGAGCCGGCACTCCGTTGGTGGACTAGGATTCCCCGGACTATGGACGGTCCGGTATGGGGTTTCCTCTTTCTTTATCTGGGCCGCCCTTTTCTCTGTCAGGCACCCTCCCTGGGAGACCTTCTCTCTCTCAGGCTCTCGCTCCTCAGTACGGACTACATCCAACTGTGTGACTTCCCGCCTCTCCTAACTCCTCCCACCGGGACTGGGTTCTCTTTTAACCCCATCCTCCCTGGCTCTAGAGCGTGTGAGTGCTGGGATGGGAGCCTCATGTCAACATTACATTCCTCTGCGACAGGAATACTGCACACTCTATTGTGGGTGCAGTACCCCTACTGTGGCGCACTGACCAGTGAGACGCCACTCCACACAGTCGAACCTTCAGGTTCAAAGGATGAGGACAAAGGATGAACAGATCCGCTTCGTAACCGACTTCAGCAATAAATGGAACAAGTTGAGATCCATACTACAGACAGATTGGGACATCCTCACCATGAACAAACACGTTCACAACTTGTAGGCCCTACACCATCCCTCTCAGCAAGACTGGCTCCCAACCTCAGGGACCATCTCACGAGGAGTCACTTCAAATGCCCTACAATTAGGTTAAACAGATGCCTTACACTGATAGGCTCCTTCTCCTGTAGAGACTGTAATGTGTGTCCACTTATGATCCCTTCAAGGAGCTTTTTTATTGACCCTAACAACAACAAAGTACATCCCCTAAGGGATTACATCAACTGCAAGACGCATAATTCCATTTATACTCTTCTTGCGCCTGTAACAAGTTATATATCATCCAGACATCTCAGGAATTACGCAAATGCGTACAAAAACATGTCTCCACAATTAATCTGGCCGCTAGTGAACATATCATCTCAAACCTGTTACAGCACATTTTCTTGACTACCACAATGGCATGACTAATGGCTTGCGGGCATTCAGATTACAGAAAATCATTGGTACGGGTCTGAGCGATTTGTTCAGAAATCAGTTCCTGCGAGAGGCGTGGCCTGCGGCTCTATGTGAAGTCACACTCACAGGAGCTCCTGGTGCTTTATCCAAAGCGACGGACTTAATGACATTTTAATGCCATTCTGATTCCACAACTAGCTACCAGCCTAACCAGCTACCCGCAGTGACCGAACGAGGCGAGTTCTGATGAGATCTGATGAGGAGAAAGCCACACAAGGAGAACCCCATCTTCTTCAGTCTGAGGTAACGGCGCCATATTGGGCTCCTGCTGGCAGAGAAGATCATTCACGATTGTATTCTCCTTCATTGTTGACTGTTTCAGCGCTGAGGTACTGAGGAGACACAGATTCTACCTCATTATTAACTGTTTCAACGCTGAGCCCTGAGGTACTGAGGAGCCATAGATTCTACTTCACTATTAACTGTTTCAGCGCTGAGGTACTGAGGAGAAATAGATTCTACTTCACTATTAACTGTTTTAGCGCTGAGGTACTGAGGAGCCATATATTCTCCTTCACTATTAACTGTTTTGGCCCTGAGGTACTGAGGAGCTAAAGATTCTCCCTCACTATTAACTGTTTCAGCGCTGAGGTATTGAGGAGCCATATATCCTCCTTCACTATTAACTGTTTCAGCGCTGAGGTACTGAGGAGCTAAAGATTCTCCTTCACTATTAACTGTTTCAGCGCTGAGGTACTGAGGAGCTAAAGATTCTCTCTCACTATTAACTGTTTCAACCCTGAGGTACTGAGGACCTAAAGATTCTCCCTCACTATTAACTGTTTCAGCGCTGAGGTACTGAGGAGCCAGAGATTCTCCTTCACTATTAACTGTTTCAGCCCTGAGGTACTGAGGAGCTAAAGATCCTTCACTGTTAACTGTTTCAGCGCTGAGAGACTGAGGAGCTAAAGATTCTCCTTCACTATTAACTGTTTCAGCACTGAGGTACTGAGGAGCTAAAGATCCTTCACTGTTAACTGTTTCAGCGCTGAGAGACTGAGGAGTTAAAGATTCTCCCTCACTATTAACTGTTTCAGCGCTGAGGTACTGAGGAGCCAGAGATTCTCCTTCGCTGTTAACTGTTTCAGCCCTGAGGTACTGAGGAGCTAACGATCCTTCACTGTTAACTGTTTCAGCGCTGAGAGACTGAGGAGCTAAAGATTCTCCTTCACTATTAACTGTTTCAGCACTGGGGCACTGAGGAGCCAAAGATTCTCCTTCACTGTTGACTGTTTCAGCCCTGAGCGCTGAGGTACTAAAGGAGCTACAGATTGCATTCTTCTTCACTGTTAACTGTTTCAACGCTGAGCGACCTGCAAGAAAAGGTTCGGACGGGAAGATCGCTTCTAGCAAGTGGGGTTATCGGGCCCCCCACGCAAGCCAGCTTCGTAGACCAGGATTCCAAGATCCACGGCGCGATTCCCTTCACCCTTGGTCATCCAGGTTTCAGATAAGTACTGTATTATTCTAAATATCTCTCTCTGCAAAACACAGCCTGAGTCCACGAACCTCCCGATTGTTCCTGATACTGGAGGACTAATGCCCTCCAAATCCAGATCTACTTCCAACACAGACCATTCTGATAAGAACATGGAAGCGCAACAAAGCAGATCCAAGAGCAAAATACCTACCATGGCACATAGCCCTGGTAAAACCTTTAAGGGAAGAGATCATCCCACCAAAACCCTACCACTAACTGAAGAATCAGACCCTCATGAGGACTCGATGCTATATGAGAATTCCCAACATAGTTCAAAGAGGAAGGAGATAGACTCTCCCCCCCGCCAACACATTGAATCGCCTCCACAGGATGAGGCACAATCACAATGCAGAAGCCCAGCGAGGCAAAAAATCAAAGTCACTCAAGCTGAGAGCGAAGTCAATCGCATCTTGGATCCAAACCAAATTCCTGACAAGAAATTTCTCCTTCAGCTGTTCTCTTCATTAAAGGAGGAGATGAGAGAGCAATTTACAGATGTGAAAGCATCAATTAACGCCATAAACTCAAGATTAGATAAAACTGAAACTGATGTAGACAATTTAAAGAAAGAGATTAAAGCATGCCGTACTGAGTTGTCTAAAGCCAAAGGTGACATCAAATACCTCTCTGACAAACTTATTGACAGAGAAGATCGTGACCGTAGATCTAACTTAAAAATTAGGGGTGTACCAGAACAGGTTAAGTCACACGAATTGATTCCTTTCATTAAAAATCTGACAAAAAAATTGATCCCTTCTCTGCCAGACATAGAGCTTTCAATAGAAAGGGCGCATAGAATCCCTAAACCTCCGCGCTTCCCTGAAGACGTCCCTCGGGATGTTATTGTAAAATTCACCTTTTTTCAGACAAAAGATAAAATAAATAATTATACCAGACAAAATGGCCTCCTGCCTGCCCCTTACGACTCCTAAAAATATACTCTGACATCTCCAGAGAAACTGCTATGAAGAGACGATCCTTGAGACCAATCACTGAAGTTTTAAGGAAACAACAGATAGCCTACAGATGGGGTCGCCCTACTACCTCTGTCATATTCTACCACAAACAAAAGCAGATCACAATAGAGGACTCCACGGAAGGTTTAAAACTCCTCAAACACCTTCACATACATGAGTAACTCTGCCGACTTCCCTATTGTTGGCATTAAAACTAGCACCAAAGGCCCCACCGTTAGCCCAAGAGGAAGACTCACATCAGTTCCCTGGAACTCTTCCTTCCCATTACGATCTAATTCGTATTGTTTACATTCTTTCTTGTATTCTTGTTGTATTTTACCCAAGTACCTCTTTACCTCCGTTTCTTCACCCAAACCCCCCTTACCCTCCCCTTATCATAAAGCTTTAGTATAATTCCTTGACTAGCACAATGGCACTAAGATTTATGTCACTAAATACAAACGGACTTAATTCGCCGCAAAAACGATTCAGCTTATGGAAGGAGATGAAATCAAATCGTGTTGATATAGCGGGTATCCAAGAGACTAGATTCCCCTTACAGAACCCTCCCAAATTCACCAATAAAAATTTTCCTCACATATACCTATCGTCCAACCCCAAAAAAAAAGCGGGAGTAGCATTAATTATCAAGGACTCACTGAAATTTGAAGAGCTCGAGCTTATTAAAGACAACGAGGGAAGGTACATAATCTTGATTTGCAAGATCAATGACACCACCTATACACTCGCGAACGTTTACACGCCTAATAATGGCCAAATCACTTTCCTCAGACGTCTTTTTGCCCTAATCCATGAAAAACAAAAGGGGACACTCTTAATTTTGGGGATTTTAATGCAGTCCCGAATCCCCTATTAGATTCTTCTAATAAATCGAGGAATCTTAATACTAAACTTGACCCTCTCTTACAAAAGGAAGAACTCTTCGACGTATTCCGATGCTTACACACATCATCTGTGGAGTTCACCCATTATTCCAACTTGCATAAATCCTTCTCTAGAATTGACTTAGTTATAACTGACATTCATTCCCTATCTAAAGTTAAAACCATATCCATTCTCCCAAGAACGTGGTCGGATCACTCCCCCATTATTTTCGAATGTTCCAACTGCCCCCCCTTTAATGCACATTCCCCATGGAGGGCCAATTCTTACCTATTCACTCACCCTCAATATAAAACAGAGATTCAAGAATCACTCAAATTATATTTTAAAGAAAATGAAACTCCTGAGGTATCCTTATTCACACTATGGAACGCCCACAAAGCGACTATAAGAGGGTCACTAATTTATTTAAATGCGAAACACAAAAAAGCTCAACAAGAGGACACGAAAAAGCTGATCCACCAAATCTCCAACTTAGAAAGAGATATCTTGGCAGATCCATCCGAGAGGAAACACAAAGATCTTCTTGAACTCCGGATCCGACTGAAATCTCTTCTTTTATCAGATTATGATAAAATGGCCCGTATCTCCAGATCAAATTTCTACTCTAATATGAACAAGCCCTCCAAAACCTTCGCAAATTTGATTAAAATCCATAGATCTAAAACTTGTATCCACCAAATCAGGAACAAACAAAACCACGTGGTTAAAACCCCCGTGGAAATCTCTAGAGCCTTTGTAGAATTTTATAAAAGCCTCTATAATCTCAAAAATGATCCATTGGAGCATCAACCCACAAAGCAGAATATTAAGTCCTTTCTGGATTCCATTACACTCCCGACCCTTACAGAGGACACCCTAAATAGACTCAATCAACCTTACACCGAACAGGAAATAAAAGATATTATCATTAAACTTAAAAAGAATAAATCCCCAGGCCCTGATGGTCTCCAAAATGAATACTTCATAGCTTATGAAAGTTTACTTACTCCCTACATCACTAAATTAATTAATTCTTTATCCAATAACAATCAATCGGTTCCGCACGAGATGCTTCAAGCATTAATTTCAGTGACTCCGAAAAATAAAGGAGATAGAGAATTGGTATCTAATTACAGACCCATTTCTCTGCTCAATACTGACATTAAAATTATCTCTAAAGCAATTAATGTCAGACTGCAAAAAATTATCCCGCTTTTGATCCACCAGGACCAGGTGGGTTTTACCCAAAAAGAAGCTCCACTGACGCGACGAGAAGAATTTTAAACCTGTCAGCTCACGCTGAATCCTCTGGAACCCCTATGATAGTGGTCTCTGTCGACGCAGAAAAAGCGTTCGACAGAGTCCACTGGGTATACCTATTTGAGGTCCTGCACAAATTTGGAATAAATGGCCCCATATTTAACTCCATTCAAGCCTTGTACACTGCCCCCTCGGCAAGGTTACTCACTAACAATCACTTATCTGCCCCATTTATGTTGACTAACGGCACAAGGCAAGGCTGTCCCCTCTCGCCCTCTCTTTTTAATTTATTCATTGAACCGTTGGCCGAAAAAATCCGATCTCATCCGCAAATCACTGGTATTACTCTGAACAGCGAATCCTATAAAATTAGTCTATTTGCGGATGACATAATTTTAACTCTCACAGATCCAATATCCTCGATGTGTAATCTCCTTTCCCTCATAGAAGACTTCACTAAGGTCTCCCACTATAAAATAAACATCGCTAAAACGCAAGTACTTAGTTATAACCTCCCAGACCAGATTATTTCCTCCTTACAACAAAATAATGGTTTGGATTGGGAGAAGAATGTGTTGGATTATTTGGGAATTATAATTACTAAACCCATATCTCATACTTATGAATCCAATTTAGGAAAGATATACAAAACTGTACAAATAGACCTAACTAATATTTCCAAAACTGAGTTGACATGGTTGGGCAGGATAGAAGCGTATAAAACTATTCATTTTACCTAAACTACTTTATATTTTTCGCTCGATCCCCCTCCAGGTCAATTCTAATTGGTGCAAAAAACTTCAAACCCAATTATCCAACTTCATCTGGGGAGGGAAAAAACCCAGAACTGCTCTTTCTACTTTAGAAAAAAGCAAACCACATGGTGGTTTAGCTGTGCCCAACATATCGGCCTATTACCATTCGGCGTTGATCAAACTGAGTCAGAATTGGTGGGGTTCGGAGGAGACTCCAAGATGGATAAACATAGAGAAAGCATTTCACCAGACGGCAGATCTCCACTGGTCATTACTCTCCTATCTGTGTGACAAAAACAAGAAGTTACCCTCTATGCCTACATTAAAAGCAACCATACGCGCATGGAGATGCCTGACCATGAAATCACAAGCATCAAATCGATTGTCTTCTCCTTATTGGATTCCTTTGTCTCTCCTACCAGCACTCTCGTCAGCTGTAGATATCAATACATGGACTATTAGCGGTATTCACACCTTGTCTGACATACTCGATGAGGATACACAACTTAAATCCTTTACAATCCTGCAGACCAAATTTGGCTTACCGGAGGAAGAATTCGGAACTTGGACCAAAATCAAACGTATACTCAACAAAAACAGTCTCAATCTTAACCTCCCGCTAAACATTACCCAGCTCTTCCGTTTCAACCAGTCGAAGGTTTTCTGGTCTTTCAAATCCATTTACAGAGAATGGATTCTTGACACTGCATACTCGATCACTCCCAACATTGAAGCCTGGAGTAGAGAACTTCAAGTCCCGCTCCCTATCAACTTAATTGAAGAAACATTACAAACTGTGCTCAAAAGTCTCTCATGTGCAACTTTACTTGAGTCCTATTACAAAACCTTGACCAGGTGGTATTTCACTCCCACAAGACTTCAAAAATTTTCTAACACCTTGTCTCCTTTGTGTTGGAGGAACTGCGGTCACCCTGGCTCAATGTCACATATATTTTGGGACTGTCCTTCCCTTCGTCACTTCTGGGGAAAAATTCATCTACTTCTTTGTGATATAACTGGACTTAATTTAGATCTTACTCCAGAACTTGCATTGCTATCAATAGGAATCAACGACATACCTTCAGACCTCAGAGCCCTTATAGTGCACATTCTCATTGCGTGTAAAAATGGTATTGCAACGCGTTGGAAGGACCCGGATCCACCCACGCTTGATGCAGTTTTGGGGACCATCGCATCACATAACTCTTACGAATATATGCACTCTCTGAGAAATAATCTCCAAGCAAAATACAAAAAGAAATGGACGCCATGGAACCAATTTTTCTATCAACAAGATGTCCCTTTTACTCGGACCTGAATTGACTCCTTTCCAATTTGCTTCAGAATAGTCTAGTCAAGCATAACTGTGAATCATTTCTCTCCCTTCCTTCTCCCCATTGCCCTCCTTCCCAGTTCACTCCCCCCCCTCCCTGTTTGGAATTATCGAGAATACCGAACTTTCTTATTGTTTATTGTTTGATATTTTCCGTTATCATCATACTATTGTAACATGTATTTTTTTTTTTTTTTTTTTGATCATCCTATTTGTACCGTCATTGTTAAGGCGACCTTTGTAAAATTGTGTATAACCAAATAAAAATGTTGAACAAGAAATCAGTTCCTGCAACTCGAGTCATGGTGGATCTTTACTATTCGTCCTCATACCAACCTGATTACCTTCGCATGAAACAGCATATGAGGTGAACTTCCGTTGGAATCTACACACTTGAATCAGCATCCTTGCTTCATGAAATCCTGGTCCTTTGGAATTCCGTCAGCCTCACTATATGGATCCCGCTGTGTTGCTGCCTTTCTCTAAGAAACACCATCAATCTTGTTGGTGTATTCCCTTGGTCAATTGGTGGGCCTATACCCCATGGGACTCTCTGGATCCCTGCCTGAGAAACTTCCCATAACCATGACTCTTGACACCTGTCATTATCCACACGACGTTCCTTCGATGACCCAGGAGACTTTCAGGACTTTCAAGGAGTCTACCTCCTTTGGTGCCATCTCACTGCAGCATATGGACTCTTGACATTTCTCACTTTACCCCTTTGCAGATGGTGATCCATTCCTCTCTCTTCTCTATTTTATCATAGTAGGACCCCTTGTTCATGCTTTATAAATATTAAATACCTTATTGGCATTGTATCCTCATGTCCTGGAGTACTTTGTACTACTGGCTATATTACATTCATGGTCACACATAGTATTGAACTGGATCATGGGGACGTCTGTCGCCTGATAATATAAACACCCTGATACGTCCTGGTTTCAGAGGTTCCGAAAGGCTGGCCAGCCAACATGACAGCTTTTTTGTGTCAATAAGACCCCTTGATTATCTACACTCAATTTTTACATTGGAACCTCCACACCAGTATGTCTCATGGGTCTGTTTTCAGACTGGTCCATAATAATGCCGCTGGACTGCTCTGTCGTTTGCCCCTTTTTATTGTGTCATGTACAGATTCTGCACACTCTACTACTCACCTGGTAATTCCTGATACTTGTGACTGTGCCCCTTGTCACTTTTGATCAGCACCCTGCTTGCTGGCTCATGCCCCGTACATTCTGAATAATACAGCTTATTAATTTCTCTTATGGAGAACTTGTCAACATGCATTACATTTTTTTTCTATCAGGATTGGGCCCTTGATTACCAGCCCGATTATTATAAGCTCTGGCTGCTTTGTATGCCCAGTCCAATTCTTCAGTTACACAGTCCATTAATCTCTCTTATAGAGAAACTGCCAATATGCACTATATACCTCTCACCAACAATGTGCATCAACCCTCCTACCAGGAGTGTGCTTATCCTAGGCTGTTAGCTTGTCTCCTAATAGCTCTGGCGGTGCCTTTTCCGCCCCTTGTACTCATCGTGTGCTGCACCACCCTGTAATATGGACCACCAATTTTTCTCTATGGAGAGCTACACCATGGACCATAGAAGCTGCATTAGCAGTGGCTCCGCCCAACACACGCCCCATTATGATGCGCAGGCGCTGATGTAGCCTGTCGCTCTCCTGGCACCGCCTGTCCCCGCCCCTTGGACACCTCGCAGACACGCCCCTGGTTGGCCACGCGTACACGGAAGTGACTCTGTGGCCATCCAGATACTGGATGTGACGGCACTATATGCCGCTTCAGACAAAATGGAGGGCTATTTAGCACAGACCAACACCATCATCACCAGCTCCTGCTGAAGCCTTGTGGCGATACGCATGGGACCTGTCCACCATCTCTATTACTGTGGAGCCTTAACCACTCCTCTGGGACATTGGGGTACCGTATAAGACCTCTGTGTCATTGTACTTTGGGCACACAGGGGTCCCCACACCTCTTGCTGTCCTGTGGTGTGTTCAGTCACATCAACTCCTTCTCTATCAGTACCAACTACCCACTAGGGAGGTTTATATTAATGTCATGTATTTTAACCTCCTTATGGACATTGTATTAATATACAATTGCTCTTGCATATTGGTCCCTCCATAATTTCACTGGGTAATTATATTGAAATTGTTGAGAGTTTTTCACCACAGCCATGGGTCATATTGATCAACCTTACCTGTGATTATATGGTTAAAGAATCCTCTGTTGATACAATATTCTGTTCTGTTACAAGTATCAATGATGAATTATTGCTGTGTCTGCCTGAGTCCCCCTTCACCCATGTTCTTGATTATTTTTGTGATTTCCCCTGGTTAAATTGTTTATAAATACTTGATTGACCCCTTTACCTGGGATTTCGCAATTTGACCCTATTATGTTATATCATCACTCCCCTGTGTCCATCTAGACTTGTATATCTAATTGTATTCGATGTTACTCATACAGCAATATTGATAGTTCGGACCATATGGTTTGTAATTGTTTTTAACCTTTGGGGCTTTGTGTAGCCTACACCTTCTTTTGAATAAATATTCACCTTTGCATGATAATTTTCGTTGTGCTCTTCCTTTACAGAAGTTCTCTTCTCCTTCTTCTAGTTTCTCCACTTCCGTGTGGCAGCACCCAGATCATCGTACGCCTGGGAAGTTGCACCCCAAAACCCCAACCCCCCTTCTATTCACAGCACACTGAGGACACCTTGTGGAAAGATTATGAATGGTAACCAGATAGAATTTTCTAATGATCCATATTATGAAGGTTAATAAAATCACTTGCTCTACATTATTATTAAATAAAAATGTAAATGTCGGTTATGCTTTAAATGTTTTCTAGCTAACAGAACAAGGAAATTTTGAGTCTTTGATTTATCCTTGCTTCTGTAACACCTCCGGCAACAGCGGGGATTTGAAATCGTTTTGATACAGTAATGCAACCAACAGGAAAGATAAGCTTCCAAAACGAAGGTAACACAAAAAGCAGATTATTGTAACAAAACTCGCCCCTGTTTGTATAAGGAAGAAATGTGAAATAAATGAACTACCGTATATACTCGTGTATAAGCCGACCCGTGTATAAGCCGACCCCCCCTACTTTTGCCCCCAAAACCTGGAAAATCTATTGACTCGCGTATAAGCCGAGGGTGGACCCCAGCACAGGTATACAGCCCCCAGCAGTGGTATACAGGCCCCAGCAGTATGATATACAGCAGCCCCCAGTGGTATATACAGCAGCTCCCAGTGGTATATACAGCAGCTCCCAGTGGTATATACAGCAGCCACAGTGGTATATACAGCAGCCCCATTGGTATATACAGCAGCCCCCAGTGGTATATACAGCAGCCCCCAGTGGTATATACAGCAGCCCCAGTGGTATTGCAGCCCCTATATACAGTAGCCCTAGTGGTATTGCAGCCCCAGTGGTGTATACAGCAGCCCCTATATACAGCAGCCCCAGTGGTATTGCAGCCCCAGTGGTGTATACAGCAGCCCCTATATACAGCAGCCCTAGTGGTATTGCAGCCCCTATATACAGCAGCCCCAGTGGTATTGCAGCCCCAGTGGTGTATACAGCAGCCCCAGTAGTATTGCAGCCCCAGTGGTATTGCAGCCCCTATATACAGCAGCCCCACACAAATGCTGGCACACGTCCCCCCCTGTTGTAAGGCCCCCCCCCTGCTGATTACTTACCATCCCTGGTCTTCAGCAGTACCTCCGCGCCGGTTCTCTGTGCTCCGGTCCTCCGCGATCCCGTCCTCTGTGCTCCGCTCCACGGCTGCATCCGGGGTCCCCGCGCATCGCAGAAGCGATGACATCATCGCTTCTGCGACCCGGCCGGTCACATGATACAGCCGGGGAACGGAGCACAGAGGACGGGATCGCAAAGGACCGGAGAACAGAGGACCGGCGCGGAGGTGCTGCTGAAGACCAGGGATGGTAAGTATTCAGCAGGGGGGGCCTTACAACAGGGGGGACGTGTGCCAACATTTGTGTGGGGCATTATCTACAGATATGCACTGCTCCCCCTGGCGCTGATTGACAGGGGGATGCAGTGCATATGTAATGAGCGGCCCCACGTGACGGGGCCGCTCATACAGCAGCCTCCCCCCGCCTCCTCCTGCCTCCCCAGCCCGACACAGCCCCCACCCCACTCACCCCTGTATAGTGACTTGTGTATAAGCCGAGGGGGGGACCTTTCAGCCCAATTTTTGGGCTGAAAAACTCGGCTTATACACGAGTACATACGGTATACAATTTATAACCCAACAACTCGTACAAACCAAAAAAAATATTGTCTTGTTTTCCTTACCAGAAGAACAGCCACATATCCCTGGTCCCAGTAAGGGGGAGTCTTCCCTTGAACCAATAATGACACCCCCCTTCCCTAAATGTGCCCGGAATTAAACAAGGGGTATGTTCCTACAGGGAAGCCATAATATATGTGTGTTCTGCCAGTTCACAATCTTGACACTTTTCCCTATCAATAAATCTTCTGGGATCCCAATATGACCGTTTTCAGCTGTACGGGTAAGCGAATTACAACCCAAATTCTCCTAACAAGAAATAACACATAATATAAACAGCTATATTGAATTTCTCTTTTCTTTTCTTTACAAGAATACAGACGATAAATTAATTTAAGAAGCATACTCTGAGAAAAGAAGGGAAAAAAAAAAAAGAAAAAGGAAATCCAATCTAGACAGGTGGATGCCTTGGGGATTTTCACCACGGGCTGTGGCCTTTCCGAACTTCACACTGTGCTATCAACAGTCCTCATCAATATGAACACAGCACATGCCTCAATGACATTGTCCCATAAAGACTAGTCATTCAGGATGATCTATACACCTAACTGACCCGAACTAACTTGTTGGACCGGTCAAGAAGAATTTAAAATTTAGAAGAAGAATCTGAGGTACCTCATCCTTGTTTAAAGCATAGGGTGCTTTACCCTCCGCAGGCGTCGTGTCACACTTTACAAGATGGCCGGCTACTTCCAATGTTATCTCACTGTTGTGTTTTCCAATGCTCTCCTCTGAACTGGGATAAAGGATTAATTGTCCCATACATCATCAATCACAGGACACAAAACTGCTGAACTAATGAGAGAGGAAACATGGCAACACAAAACCCCCAGTCATACTTACCACTAAATAATTAGACACTGACACTTGCTTTGATGGATCAAAAATTGGCCGTGTGGCTTTATTAAGGTATAAAAATTCTTTATTAAAATATTCAAATAAATATTATTTTAAAAACTCTGTTTACAAAAACCATCCATAAATACCATGTAATTCCATAAACTTTTAGTACCAACAAATGGGCCAAAATCTGCCCAAATGCAATTGGGCGACTTTACCCCTCTAATAAGACCACAGCCTCAAAGAGCCATTAATTCATTTTTTTTTTTTTTTTTTTTTTTTTTTTTTTTATATTTATTATTTATTACAAAATATAAATAACAAGAAGTATAAAGAAAAAAACAAAAAGGGAGGGGAGGGTGGGAGTTTGAAGTCCTGTCAGAGTCTGATGACCTGACAGGAAAACATCAGTATATATACCCCACTCTAATTGGTGCCCAACCCAGGTGACCAATCAGGGAATGTCACCAGGGAACATCTACCAGTTGCCAAGGGTCACTAAACAACTGCCAGAGGCCATCCACACCTGATAGGCTCAGCTGTAAACAATCTCGGATTGGTCAAAACACTCAACCACTGACAGACTCGCTAAATTTTTCTGTCAGGTTTTATGCAGCCATGTTGCTCCCCGCAAAAGCTTATGGAGCAATCTATGGCAACACAAAACCCCCAGTCATACTTACCACTAAATAATTAGACACTGACACTTGCTTTGATGGATCAAAAATTGGCCGTGTGGCTTTATTAAGGTATAAAATTTCTTTATTAAAATATTCAAATAAATATTTATCTTAAAAAACTCTGTTTCCAAAAACCATCCATAAATACCATGTAATTCCATAAACCTTTAGTACCAACAAATGGGCCAAAATCCTCCCAAATGCAATTGGGCGATTTTACCCAAAAGGGGAATGAATTAGCATGACCCCCCCAACAAAGCCACAGCCAATTCTCCACCAAAGACTGCAGACCGAGATTGAATATATCGAGGCCGACCTCACTCAAATGAACTCCATGTTCACTATAAAAACCCCGTAAAAAACCTTCGAGATCTACATGCCTATAGGACAGATCTCCCTCTGACAGAAAAAATCTTGCCATCAACTTATTCACCCTTTTCCTGATACACTCATGGAACTGCAAATGCACAGATGTCCAAACTAGGTGAGGAACGATCTCGGAAAACAATAGAGAGACTCCTGGGAACAAATTTTTTATCAGCCGGAAATCCTGGCTAAAATTTGACAAGAAATCCAAAGTCGGGATCCTTCCGAGATCATTCCCACCTATATGGAAAATTATCGCATCAGGAAAAGGGAAAGCAGCCGAAAGGCGTGCCAGGCATTCACACAGGTCATGCAACTGCATACCTCTAACTCCATACCAGAATATGCGAACCCGAGCGGGGTCGAACGATAGATTAGTAAAATATGTCCGAATCTTGGCTCTCTGCTCAGCCCAATGGATGAAGGAATGGCCGATTATCCAGACTATAAAAGGACCTAGAAACAGAAAGGACATTAAAATTCAGGCAAAAGATCAGGCCGAACATACAAACGTGACCTTTCTGACTTTCATCGACCCAGTTTCTGAATTTTCTTCCCACTCAAACCCAGTTTAGCTGCCTCAGTAGCAGCTCCAATTCTAAAGGAATGGGAAGAAATGCGGAGATATTCCAAATTTAAGCGAATGAAACACTTAGGTAAAATAGACTTGAATTGAAAGATGGTCACTGGATCCCAATTCGAATGAATGAACAAGGAGCCAGGGAGCAAGGGACACAACAGCAGCCATTGCCGAAAATTAGCACAGGGACAAAGAACAGATCCTGGAACAGCACGGATTCTCGTATGAATCCCCCTTCCAAGTTGATCCGTTTTTGAAGAACGAATAAATATAACTAACGACTGATTACACAGTCGTACGTCCTCAGCCAGAAGGCTAGATGAACGTGACTTACTGTAACAGATCAGTTACCTTATGCGAAAGGCCCCAAAAAATGCAAAGACAAAACAAGTTTGAAAGAGCAAAACCTCAAATTTATTAAGACAAACCTCATCCAATACAAACCAAAATTTGCTCAATAAATCCAATGAAATCGGTCTCCTATCATCAGGACGAAAATACGCTTTTCGCAAGCCCTTCAAAAACTGACGAACCGGAAATAGACTCACCAGAGAAGTCCCACCATACAGCTTCATAAAAAAAGAAATTCCTGACAACTTCTTGAACAAAGAGGAGTAGGTAAGACCCCGAGCAACACATGGTTTACAAAAAGATAGAACGAGATGAACATCAGAGTGTACATAGGTTACTTGACGTTTTTCACAAAAAATCAGCCACTCCCGCCATGCAGCCGAATAAGAGGCCCATGTTGACTGAGCAAGGGAGTTCTGAATAAAAAGTTCAATCAATCCATGAGAGTCTCCCACAGGCAAGCCGGAAAAGGTGTCCCGTCTGGTTCGGCTAACGGAAGCACCTAGTGAAAATCCACCCACCGCTGCTGCGAAAGAAAAAATGCAGCTCTATTAGCAGAAGACTCAGAGAGCACTGACTGTACCCCAATATTATGACGTAAACACAGAAAAACAACTTGACGTAGCAGTTTAGAAATTAACGGGAATTTGCACGTAAGTGCGTTCAAGGCAAAAACCATGCCCGATGACATCACAAAAAAGGACAAACGTTTATCCGCTAAATGCTCACCCCAAATGCTCAAAATAGACAAAGTAGCAAGTATTTCTTGAAAAATCAGCAAGGAAAAAATTTGATCACTAACATCAAAAACCGTACGTGAGAAAAAGCTCCACTGGCGATCGAAAACTAATCCAATTCCCTAAAATGACGGAAAAGAAAACTGTAAACCCAAGTCGGTCGCACCAATGAAAGGTTCTGGAAAACAACAAACTCCGTTAAATTCCGATGAAAAGCGGCTCCAAACCAAAAGATCATCCCTAATCGGTGCAGTAAGCCGAATGTGACTACGAGGAGATGAAAAACCCTTAGTGGCGTCATACAGACGACACAAAAATGGCTGACCCATGGGCAAAATTCTCAAAGCAAAATTCAGACTTCCCAACAAAGATTGCAAATCGCGAAGGGTAGATTTTTCTTTTGACAAAACATGGGTAATTAAACCCTGAAGCTTTGCAATCTTTTCTTGGGATAGGCTAAACTCACAGCGAACCGTGTCAATTGTAATATCTAAATATTCCAACCGATGGCAGGGAAAAACAGTTTTCTCGTCAGCAAGGGGGACCCCAAAATGATGCATAATATCAATGAACCTGAAAAGAAGGTCTCGGCAAGAATTCGAAGTAAACTCACCAATGAATAAAAAATCGTCGAGGTAGTGTACGACGCCTCCCGACACTGCATCTGATGAAACTATCCATTCCAAAAATGTAGCAAAGCTCTCAAAGTAAAAACATGCTAATGAAAACCCCATGGGTAACCACATATCAAAATAAAATTGTTGATTAAAATAAAAAACCAAGGGAGTTAAAGCCAGATGGATGAACTGGGAGCAATCTAAATGCGGATTTTATGTCCGTTTTAGCAAGGAATGCCCGCAGTCAGCAACGACGAAGCAATTCAATTGTGGCATCAAAAGAACTGCAATTAACCAACGCTGCTGAATGATCTATTTCATCATTCAGCGACGAACCTTTCGGAAAAGAAAGATGGTGAATAATACGAAAGGAGTCAGCCTCCTTTTTTTGGAACGACTACTAAAGGGGATATCCGAAAGTGAACAAAAGGCGAAAAAGAAAAAGGGACGGCAATGCGACCTAAATTCAATTCCTTAAGTAAGTGTTGGGACACAACATCGGGGTGAGAAGAAACAGATGCTAAAATACGGACTATTGTGCAACCCGGACCCCGGAATTGAGGCACAAAAAAACCGTCCCGAAAACCTTCAATGATTAGATTGGCCTTCTCCCTGTCTGGATACCTGTTTAGCCAAGGGAGCATGTTTTCCAGGGTCACTGGAGTTGTTGTTTTTGTAAACCTGCTTCCGAGGAAGGGGTTGGCCAGACAGGGACTGACGTCTAAAACATTTAAACGCGGGGTGAGACCCTCTACAAAAGGAACACTCATGTCGAAACCAACATGAGCCATGTCACTTACAAGTTGATTCATTGTAAGCGAAGCAAACGCCCTTCCTTGAGGCCTGACCCTGTTGTTGCTGACGGGGCTGCGCAGAGCGCTGTGGTAACATTAAATTGAGCCACAGGCCTACGTCCTTTACACCCCACCGGATAGATGGGTGTACAGACATTTTCTGCCTAAAAGCTTCATCGTAATGAAGCCACGCTACCCCCCGAAATGCTTGTATGCTTCCATTATAATGTCCAAATGGTGAAAAAGACCACTACAAAGATACGGTGATCTCTCTCCCAGCACTGCAGCATAGATGGAGAACGCCTGCACCGAACTATGGAAAGACCTAGTTGGCCTACGGGGCTCCCCATCACCCTCTGACTTCTCGTTTTTTTGTCCTGCTTAGAGACGGACTCTCTAGAAACCGGTAATAGGGAAAAAATATCAATATATTCATTCCTCCAAATCCGTTCCTTAACAGCAGGAAGCAAATGAAAGCCCAGGGGAGATAGCTCACAAACTAAAGCTACTTTAAAAACACTTTCTGGCACGGCAAGATCCCTCTTATGAGAGAGATCTAAAGAGTCATCAAACCCCCATGTGACAAGACCTCCTCCACTACTCTGTTAACAATCCCCGTCACTAACCCCTTAGATAAAAAGGAACTAGAAGGTGGAACAGAGTAATGTACAGTCTCACCACGTTCATTATTAGCAGCTAGATGTCCAGATCGACGGCAGAAGGATGCAGGATCTGGTCGGTAGGATGGATGGTATGAAGTCCATGCGGCGTCTTCATCTGAAGAGGTTCCCGACGACATCCAGGCCTGAAGAGCTGGTTTCGGTCCAAGATGATGAGCAGGCATAGCAGATGTCTGTTCAGTGTGAGTGTCCCTGGTAAGAAGCTGCACAGCTGGAGTGGATCCAGAAGGGGGCTGTGCAGGGGAATGTTCCTCAGCAGCTACAGGTCCAGCAGCTTGGAGGGCTGCAATATGTGCATCCACAATGTCAGGGGAAAAGGCTAAACATGGGCGCAGGCTGTGTAATCTAGCTGGATCCACAGCACTTTCAAATGTCCCGCCGGCTGCCGGCAGTGTGGAGGCAGGAACCGGAAATGCTCTGTCCGGCCGGCGGGATTCCCGAGGTGGCACCGCCTCTCAGGAGACTGGCTTCTTATCGCGAGACTTCCTATGGGGGCCGGACGCAGCCGCCGGAGCCGCAGCAGCGGTGCGGCGGGAGGGGGCCCTAGAACGGTGTGGAGGAGATGGTGAATATCGATCCCTCTTCCCTTTCTTCATCCTTAGGCTGCGAGTAGAAGCAGCCTCACTGAGGGAGCGGCCCCCACTTTCCATAGACAGTGGCGGGGGCGGCTGTGAAGACAAGAATGATGGAGGCACCAAAGGCTGACTGACCACCGAATTGGTATGTAAAGGCACAGTAGAGGATCCTGGTAAGTCCACAGCTGGTGAGGGAGAAGCCAAGCAAGCCCTCAGCCAATTCTCACCACCCTCTTGGGAAGCCCGCAATAATATATCAGCAACAAGGTCCTCCATAGTTTGAAGTCCTGTCATAGTCTGATGACCTGACAGGAAAACATCAGTATATATACCCCACTCTAATTGGTGCCCAACTCAGGTGACCAATCAGGGAATGTCACCAGGGAACATCTGGCAGTTGCCAAGGGTCACTAAATAACTGTCACAGGACATCTACACCTGATAGGCTCAGCTGTAAACAATATCCGATTGGTCAAAACACTTAACCACTGACAGACTCACTAAATTTTTCTGTCAGGATTTGTACAGCCATGTTGCTCCCCACAAAAGCTTAGGGAGCAATCCAGGAAATAAAACAGGTATGTCTACTCCGGATTTTTCTTTCTCCACAGACAAAGCAGGGGCTCTCAGTAAAATCGTGTCTCCTCTTTCCTCGTCTCCTTGGCAACCAACCACCACAACCAAACTTTATACGTTCTCAGATTGAGTGACAGAGCAGTGATGCAATAAAAGTATTTTCTAAATCCAGCAGCAAAATTGCATTTTTACTGCACAGTTCATCTATTATTCACATCACAGCATTCATAAAATTATTTAAATATTGTTTTATTAACACTTCATAAAAATTAGAATAACAGTGAGTGTCACTGACATCTAGTGGTCAGATGTCATCGTTACAGGTGTGGCCTTCACTCATAGTCGTCACCAACAGGCATATCTCTATACACTTTCAACCAGGGGCTGACTGGCGAAGCAAAACCTGGGTGGAAAAATTTTTCCGGCAGCCCTTGGGTGAGGACCGGGGGAAGGAGGGGGGTGCTGTCGGAAATTTTCGGCGGCCCGTTTTTGGTGCGCCCCCCCCCCATCGCGCCACGCCCCCCTGCAGAGAGAGGTGTAGCTAAGAGGAGCCTAGAGGTTCCCATTGTGGTTGGAGTACTGGATGGTTGCTAGATGACCGCCAGCAAGGAAGTGTCAGTCATGTTTTGGGTCGTAATCATGTGGAGAGAGATAGTTTGCCCCTATAGGGTCCATGAAGGCGTGAAAAGGACCACGGCAAAGTATATATACTTTTAGACTGACCACTTTTTTTCTTCGTACAAAATCATCCCCATGCATGACAATGCACCATCTCTTAGTACAGAGCATAGCCCTGAGTAATTGGCTGCTATGGACATAAAAGTAGAGAAAACCATGGTGTGGCTACCAGTCTCCTCTGATCTCAGCCCTATTGAGAAACTTAGAAGTACCATTAAGCAAAAAAAATCTAAGATGCTGTAAGACATTAACCGTCAAACCAGCAGCTCTGGGAGTCAATTCTGACATCCTGCAAACAAATGCAATCAGAAAACATCCAAAACCTGACAAGTGCAATAAATGCAATATTTGTGAAGGTGATATCAAAGAAAGGCGATATACAATATGAGACATACTGGTAGGAAGTTTACATTGTGAGCCCCTATGGGGACAGTGTTGATGATGTATGTAAAGTGCTGTGGAGTTCATAGTGTAATGTAAATGTAAAAAAATATTTCTTCATATGTCGTCACAATACCGGGATCTGAGGATCTTCTATTTCGAGGTCAGGGGCTCTCTGATGCGATGTTGCTGTCTGTCTCGCTGTCTTCCTCTTTTGACACTGCAGTGCGGTGGACAAGAGAGCATTAACTGGTTAATAACAAGAAGTATGGAGTGTGTACTAACTGAGCCATACACTCTCCCCATACCATGTCCAGCAGACATTGTAGGATTACTACATGGATTTTATTATTAGGGCACGGACACACTGGGGTGAAACTTGAATAAGTGCAATGTGTGATTTTTATCGCAGTGCAGTCAGTTAATCAACGTCTGAAACACATTGGCGAGTGTCGGACGCTTTTTTCTCATCCAGATTCTGGATGGGAAAAAAGTCACAACATGCTGCGACAGTCTGCGATTCATGCCCGAGACTCACCAATGCAAGTCTATGAGTTCGACAAAATCATGGACCGCACACTGACAGCACACGGACCATCCGAGAGGCATCTGTTTTTTTCACTGATACATTATCATTCTTCAGCTGAGACAACTGTAAAATGCTCCTGTAAATGATTCTACAGTAATAGCTGCTGAGAAACAAAACAGATTGCACATGGATGTGATCTAAGAAAACTGTCGGACACTCGCACTGCATTTGGATGTCCCAGTGGCCAGCTACATAGACAGCCTGCCACAGCCACACACAGAGCCACAACCACACAAAAACAGTCAGCCACATAGACAGCCAGCCACATAGACAGCTACACAGACAGAGAGAGCCACACAGAGAGACACAGCCACACACAGCCACACACATAGCCACAGCCAGCAACATAGACAGCCATAGCCAGCCACACACAAGCAGACACAGCCAGCCAAACACAGACACAGCCAGCTACACACACACACAATCAGCCACACACATACAGCCACACACAGCCAAAGCCAGCCAGCCACACATACAGCCACACACATACAGCCAGCCACATAGCCAGCCACACACACAGCCAAAGCCAGCCACACACAGGCACAGCTACCCACACACACAGACACAGCCAGCCACACACACAGTGAGCAATATAGACAGCCATAGCCAGCCACACACAGACATACAGCCAACCACACAGCCAGCCACACACACACAGTCAGCCACACACAGCCAAGCAGCCCCAGCCACAAACACACAGTCAGCCACACACAGTCAGCCACGCAGCCTCAGCCACAGCCATGCAGCCACAGCCACGCAGCCCCAGCCACACACAGACATAGTTAGGCACACACAGCCAGCCACAGCCACATAGCCCCAGCCACGCAGCCCTAGCCACACAGTCAGCCACACAGACACATTTTGCCACACACAGCCAGCCACGCAGCCTCAGCCACACAGACACAGTCAGCCACAGACAGCCCCAGCAACACAGACACATAGCCACAGCCACGCAGCCCCAGCCACACAAAGCCCCAGCCTCAAAACCCCAGCCACATACAGACAAATAGTCAGCCACACAGACACAGCCCCACACACAATCAATCATACACGCAATCAATCCTATACACACAATCATACACACACCTAATCCCATACACAATCCTATACATGCATACACAATCATATACACATATTAAAGTGCTGTACAAATCATGTGAAAAGGATGACAGAAAAGACAGTGTAATCTCAGCTAATCCAATCTGCATACAGCCACACACATACAGCCACACATAGCCAAAGCCAGCCACACATACAGCCACACACATACAGCCAGCCACATAGACAGCCACACACACAGCCAAAGCCAGCCACACACAGGCACAGCTACCCACACACACAGACACAGCCAGCCACACACACAGCGAGCAATATAGACAGCCATAGCCAGCCACACACAGACATACAGCCAACCACACAGCCACACACACACAGTCAGCCACACACAGCCAAGCAGCCCCAGCCACACACACACAGTCAGCCACACACAGTCAGCCACGCAGACTCAGCCACAGCCATGCAGCCACAGCCACGCAGCCCCAGCCACACACAGACATAGTTAGGCACACACAGCCAGCCACAGCCACATAGCCCCAGCCACATAAAGACACAGACACACAGACAGCCACATGCAGCCACGCAGCCCTAGCCACACAGTCAGCCACACAGACACATTTTGCCACACACAGCCAGCCACGTAGCCTCAGCCACACAGACACAGTCAGCCACAGACAGCCCCAGCAACACAGACACATAGCCACAGCCACGCAGCCCCAGCCACACAAAGCCCCAGCCACAAAACCCCAGCCACATACAGACAAATAGTCAGCCACACAGACACAGCCCCACACACAATCAATCATACACGCAATCAATCCTATACACACAATCATACACACACCTAATCCCATACACAATCCTATACATGCATACACAATCATATACACATATTAAAGTGCTGTACAAATCATGTGAAAAGGATGACAGAAAAGACAGTGTAATCTCAGCTAATCCAATCTGCATACAGTGCACTGCTGCTGAAATAGATATGGCACAGAGAAATCAGCCTGTCCAATATGCTAAAATTGCACCACTACCACTATTAAAGTCAGATACAGCTACATCCAGATGAAGATGATAGTTACAGCCCAATTATATTGACAATGCAAATCTCCTGTAATAAATCCCTTCCCATGTATGGGGGGGTTTGATGCTCAGGGACACTGGCCGCACATCTCCCACCTTTCTTGTTGCCCAATGTAAACAGTAGATTGCGGTTTCCTTCTTGGCGGGAAGCACGATGTGGACAGAGCCTCATCAGTATTGGCTATGGCCGGCAGCCACACACAGCCCTCACTGCTGAGATGCCGGCACTGCACAGGTAGCCACCGGCCGCATCCCAGTACAGAGAGGCAGAGGGGCCGGCAGCAATCATGCTGCCCCGGCCCGTATAGCTGTCCAGCCTGCCCCTGGGTACGAGGACTACTTTGCCCCAGGAGGCAGTATTCCAGCCCTTGCAGTTGAGGAGCGGTGGGCTGCTATCACGCGGCCCGCACTCACCATGCTTCCTGCCGGGCATGTCCACTATCGGCTGCTGTGCAAGCAGCTGCGGCCGCAAAGCAGAGCCGCCGGGCCGTTTCAGTATGGGGGCGGCCCTGGATGAGGGCAATTCCACAAGCCTGGGGGGCACTTGCCCCCCAGCCACCTGGGCCAGTCCGCCCCTGCTTTCAACCAAATGTCTTACCTTAAAAACCCATAACACTGCATTGTTTTTTAGCTTTCTTTAATTACTCTGGAAGGGGAAGTTAGAGACGGAGGCTGTGCAACAGTGTCTCAGTTTTGTTACACGGAGAACACTATTGTGGTCTTGGTACCAGGGCTGTCAGCTCCCAGAAACCA